>OY748289.1:4733521-4987101 GCA_963556515.1 Nudaria mundana | reverse complement strand
GCCATCTGAACCGGTTCTGGCCCACACAATTTGTATGGGTAACGAACACACTGGTCATTCACCCGCTGTCTTACGAGCCACCGCGCTAAATTCGCGTGTTCCCATGCCATCCCACGCGCACGACGCTGTCACACACGTTTAAAGTGTCGTAGCGCGTAGATAACGTAAACGTCAGGACGTCGTAAGACGTAGACTAGTGTGTCGCTGTTTCCGACGTCGCATGGTATACGTCGTATGTGAAGGACTAGTGTGTTTCAAGCTTTATACTTCTGAGAAAACCGCAGCTATGGTGTTATAGTGTACCTACATTCGGTACCGCAGGTCCGAAACTCGTTACTCAGTGACCTAAGTACTAATACCAAAGACAAACACAAATGAGAATAAAAAATACATTGTTTGTTATTATTTTCAACCGACTGCCATAAAAGGAGGAGGTTCTCAATTCAATTGTATTTTTTGTGTGTTTTTTACCTCATATCTCTGGACTAGCTTTTAAAAGAGAACTTCCGAAGTGGTCCCATTTCAATTTGGTCCCATTTCGGTCATTTGAAGTCGGTTGTTGTGTCAATTTTTGATGTGTATTTTTTATATTACCGAAGTCGCACAAACTCATTATCCGACTTCTTTATAGTTCAATTTCCACCAATTTAATACCAAGTAGTATAGATCATTATAAATGTAGGAGTATTCTAACACCCCTGCAATTCTAAAACTAGGAATGTATGTTTTATAAACGTAAAATGTTATGCAGTAGATATCAACTAGCAATTTTATGGGTCTCCCTTGTTTGACCGAAAGGTATTTGGCAAATGTTCACTTCCCAAAAAAAATTTCGCATAATTTCATTTGCCAAATATTTTTTTATTAAAAAATCTATTCACAAAAAATTGTAACGCAAACCTAATGTTTAAGAAATGAACGTTTAAGCTATAACTTGTTTACCAACTAGTACTTTTAACATTTTTTATTTAGTCAAATATTTCAGTTGGAATAACAGTTTTTACGCAAAATCGCAAAGTCATCGTTTCTGGCACTCGTCACCCGCTGCCGCGGAATCGCTCGCTTCGCTCGCTCGGCTCATGCGTAGGAGGTCACAGTTTTAACCTAACCTACTCATTTTGTTTAAAGAAGAAATTAGCCGAATCTAAATAGTTCAGTTCCGGGTAACCTACTAAAAACAATCTCTTTTTTCCATTAATGCAAGTCGTTTCTTGCACTCGCCGGCCGCTACTGCGGACCCGCTCGTGCGTAGGAGGTCACAGTTTTAACCTAACCTACCCATTTTGTTTAAAGAAGAAATTAACCTAATCTAAATAGTTGAGGTCCGGGTAAACTACTAAAAACAAATTACAATTAATATTTTTTGTCTTAACAAATCATTTCACCAAACGTTTATTGTCTGAAGATTGTTTGCTGTAATAAATCATTTGGTTAAAGACCAAATGCCATAATGACATTATACTTGGTAATATTTTGCCAAGTAAAAATTTGACCAAATAAAAATATGCGTACTAAAATCATTCGAAATATTGAAATAGTATCAAAAAGGTTGCTAAAATTTGTTTGGGTAATGAAATTTTGTTAAAATCTTTTCGGCAAAACGCCAGGCACCCTATTTTTATTCCTTTTGACAGCCCAACTTCAATACCACCGTATCCTATTTACACGGTAACTACTATTTTATCGAAGAGCACTCAATTTTCATCCGATATTTATAAGGTTTGATCCAACCTCAAGTAATTCATTCAATTTAGAGATGATTTGTAGGGTTCCGTACCCAACGGGTAAAATGGGAACCCTATTACTGAGACTTCACTGTCCGTTCGTCTGTCTTGCGCTGTATCTCGTGAACCATGATAGTCAGAAAGTTGAATTTTTCACAGATGATGTATTTCTGTTGCATCTATAACAACAAATACAAAAAAAAACAGAATACAATAAATATTAAAGTGGGCTCCCATACAACTAATGTGAGTTTTTTCTTTTTGGTACTTTTGACCGGTTTTCTCTGGTTATGTTTTTATAAGCACTTTATTTCTGTGGTACGGAAATATGTAGCTAGGTAATTAATAATTGGTTCCAATTACGTGAAACCAACAAACTGTCTGGCGAAAAGTGGGTGTATATTATACAACTGCTTACCCCTCAGGAGAAAGAGTAATTACAGACCACTAACTGGTTACCTCTTATAGTGTTTATAGTTTTCTGGTTCCCAATTTTCGTGAGAACACGTTTATCAGTCGTCTAGATCACATAGCACAAGCATATATTAGCTTAATTTGGGCTAGATGACGTTGTGTGAGAATGTCCAAAAATAATAAAAAAAATGTAATTTAATAAGTAAAGTGCAGAGTTATCATGGGATGTCAGACTCTCACTGACTAAACCGCTCTATGTATCCTTTGCTGGATGCTTAAAGACCCGAATATTACCTAAAACGACATCTCTATTAATCTTATTAACGTCCATTCACAGGTGAAATTCTTTTTACTTCCAAATAGAAGGTGTTAATCGAAAATAAATTCTTACAAAACCTCATTCAAAGTAAAAAGAAAAAGGACATTCCTTTTATTATTCAAAGTTAAAAAGAAATGGCATGTGCCTGCTAGAGATTAATGAGTTACCCATGTGAGGTGTACGTGGTTGAAACATCATCAATCTTCACAACATTTACATAATGATAAATTTTCTTGGTATAAAAGACCATCAAAAATATAATGACAAATTGGAAATGTACCATTCCTTAAGAACGGTTAAAACATTTACAGACATTATTTGTTCTAAACGTTATTTGAAATGTAATATTACATTACATTACAACAGACATAAGAGGTTGTGTAAAGTGTTGGCCTATCGTTATTGTTTCATATATTAAATTTTAAACTTTAACGTTTCATAATCTATATTTTATTTTTTACACGGGAATTAACAGGAAAAAGCGACATAGATATACATAGGTACGAGTACATACCTTTTTATTGCGGTGAAGTTTCGACCAGGTTACACCAGCCGTGGTCACAGGCTGACTAGTCCAACGATGGCTGCCCTCCGTCTTCGAGCCCGTGAAGTGGAGTTGTCTTCATCTACCCTCATGTTTCCGGTTGGGCGCCACTGGAAATACCTTCTGCGTGCGCACAAGAGACGTGCGGCAATGGACGTGAGAGCGGCCGCGGCTTTTGGGCGCGGTATTAAAAAAAAACCTTGACGTCTCCGTACTCTTTTCGCCATGCACCGTCACAAACCACACCCACGGTGTCCGTTTTCTGGACTCAGGCTTAGCCTGGTGTCTAACCGACTGCGCAAAAAGGCGATTTTGCATGTTCTTGAGCACTGGATTCCACGTAGTGTCGTGTTTTTCGTGTTAATTCCCGTGTAAAAAGTAAAGTGTTTCACATTCATCAGAATTGGAATGGGCAAAGTTGTCTTCGATCTTGAGGAGTCCTTCCGACATTTTCAGATCCCAAAACATCCTTAACTGGCACGTGATGGACTTGCCGATAGACGGATAAATACCCAAATCGTCATGGAAACGGCAAAATGCTCGCCCCATATTGCTTAGTACCAACAGAGACTGGCATAGTGAACTCCTTTGTCTACCCAAATTTAATTCAACGTGTATCAATTGGAACTGCAAACGAGTAAGGATTTCCTCGGGGGTGGTTCCGTTGGGCGTTGTGGGCTATTCACAGTAGTCGCCGATGAAGTTGAATTTCACAACGGAAACATTTCAACAATTCCCGCATATTATTTTACTTTTGACATTTCAATTCATCGTACCTTGATGTGCCGTGATTCAGTGATTCAATTGTGTTTGCCATCATGTAGGTAGGTATTGATTTTATCGTTATGGAAACATTTTTATAATAATATGGATTTTAAAGCAATGCACTTTTATTAAAATACAAAAGGAAAGCCTAACGCTGGATCTGTATAGATTCAGTCCACAGCCTGAAATTTACGTCTGAGAGAGAGATTGTTTTTTATATACCTAATCAACAAGTAGACTTCTTTACAAGACTTTTTATTTTGGCTAGTTTACAAACCGAATATATTCCACAAATTTGCTCGTAACGCGCTGCCAGAAACTTTAGTTACAAAGCTGCCGCAGTTAATGTGTTAAATATTACTTTTTCGAAATATATTCGAAAGAGACAATGAAACAAACGAAGTTCTCTGAAACAGTCTGAAATGTTATTTCCTTTGGATCTTGTTTATGGAAAACAAATTTTAATTCTTTCGTGATTGCAGAATACGTACCCATCGCTAAGTTTTTAACATAGATACTTCATGGTAACCCAATGGTAATCCTATTTCTATGTTGGCTTCCAAACGTAGGAAAGTTTGAATGAGCAGCTTAGTTTCTTATACTTTTGTTTAGGCTTTCTTTTACCCAAAAATAGGTACTGCCTGTATGTAATAGAAGTAAAGTTAAATATCAAAAAACAAAGAAAAAATGAGTAAGGCCAATTGCGAGGTCTTTACCCTAGCTTAGTCTTTACCGTAGCTTAGTCTGTACCCTAGTTTTTGCAATAAGAGGTGTATGAATCAATCTGAAAGTGTGTCAATATTTATTCTTTGTCCCAGAAAATAGCCAGTCTTCTGATTATGAGAAGCATTGATTAAGCGTCCATAGAGGTGGCAAGCGCATGGACCACATGAGCCTTGTGTCTCGACCCGAAACGGCTGAAATATACGTAGGTCACACTATAAGTTTTGCGTAACTTAAAAAAACAACATGTGAAAACCAAAATATTATATTTATTACAAACACAAGATTGCTGTTTTTTTTCGGGTTCAAAACAATAAATCCACGTTTCGTCTCCTGTGACAATGTCATAAACAGCATTAGAAGGTCCGTGATCGTACTTCAGTAGCATCTGTGAGCACCATTCCACGCGAGCCCGCTTCTGCTCCGCTGTCAGTTCATGAGGGATCCAACGACGACAAAGTTTCCGAACTTTCAATTGTTCGTGTAAAATTTTCTGGATTTGACTCATACCAATCCCCAATAGTCCTCGAATTGTCTCATAGGTAATCCGCCGGTTTTCTTCAATTAACCGCTTAGCAGTAGCCACATTATTTTCGTTGACGGCAGTTGAAGGCCGCCCTTCACGAAATTCGTCTTGTAAAGAAAATCGACCTCTCCCAAATTCAGCAAACCATCGCCTCACGGTGCTCAAACAAGGTGCTTCTCTCACAAAAGCATTTTGAAGACGAGCGGTACAGCCTTGCGAAGAGAGAGAACTTTTAAAATCATAAAAAATCATCGCTCTAAAATCATTTCGACTTATTTACATTTTCGTTGCATACGTAGAACTTTGATGTGTGATAAAAAACAAATGACAAATGATTTCCCGCCAATTGTTTTTTTTTTATTACTAAGAAGGTTGTAACGTTTAAAAAAATAATTCAAATAGTTCCGATTAGCTAGAAGTGCAAACCTTTTAGTGTGCCCCATATATAATCACCTGCTAGGTTGTCATCCACTGAGTACGCCAAATGTACGCCAGGAACAGGAACATATTTAGACATTTGACGTGCTCAACGGATACTTAACTTCAAATTCTTAATTCAGAAACCGGCCGACCGTCTGGTTTTCTTTCTTTCTTTCATAATTCCTGAGTATACACTCACACATAAATATATCTCTAATGCTGAATGGAGTCAGGCGTTACCTGGCGAAAGTCCATGATAAAACAATGGAGAATATGATGTTTCATTTATATATATTTGCAATGATTTCGCTAAATAGAATGCAACGTCGACATATGTTTCACCTACTCACGAGGCATTATCAAGACTGTCTTGATATAAGCTCTACCGAGTAGGTGAAACATAATGTCGACGTTGTAATGTCTTCTATTTAGCGAAATCATTGCAATTATATATAAATTAAACATCATATTCTCCATTGTTATATCTCTAATGTACAATTACTCTAGTAAAATTCTTAATACTCGTAACTTTCAAGGAATAATGTTTTTAAATTAGGTTTTAAGTTAACGCAAAGGTTACGCATACATTTATTTAAATATTGGCAATTCCAAATCCAAGTTATTTTGTGACTCACAGAATAATGGATAGTACTGATGTATTTTTAGTTCATTTAGAAACCAAAAAGTTCAAAAGTCATCATTCGTCGGTTCGACAATAATCCTTTCAAGTTTAAGTACTTTTATATGTTCTATGGTTAAAGTAATAAAATACCGTATAAAATTGAAGGGTTTTTACTCTTTTCAGAAACCAGAAAGTTCAAAAGTCATCATTCGTCGTTTTGACAACAGTCTTCTACCAAAAGCAAATGCACTTCTCCCGGGTCATTCCTTGATCAGACCAAAAAAAACTATGCTCAAATCTGCCACTAATTTTCCTCAAGATAACAAGTATTTGGTTTATGGAAATTTAGATCAACTAGGTTTGCAGTAAGTTACTTACTATTTTTTTACAAACTGCTTACAAACAAGCAACCCACGCCTGCGTTAGTACAAAAAGGTATATTTATAATCTACTCGTATACAGATAATGATATGATAAAAATGTATGGCAACTGTTAAGTGATTAGTAAAGCCAGTTGCACTCGCACCTAACACTTATCGACAGTCTTATGCGTTTAGTACAAAGAGATACTTAAATTTTATTAACATTTTAGGGTTCCTTAGAAAAAGTTTCGGAACCCTTATAGTATAGTCCTCCGTTCCAAACGGTTAGTGCGTGAAATTTTGCAAGGAAATGTATATTTACTACGTCGACAAAGTGCTAAGATAAAATTTAGATTTTTTTTTGAGTCCTCTACACGTAAAGTGGGTTTGATGAAAAACTTGAAAAAATTCATGATGGTAGTCCAAGTAATGAACTTTAAAGGAAAACTATAACGGATGGTATGACTCTGTTAGTTCAGGAGTTATAGAGGTTTTTATGGGAAACTACGTAACCCTATTTAATATTTTGTCTGTCTGTCTTTCGGTTTGTATATCTGTTTGTTCCAGCCAATCTCGGAATCAGCTGTACCAATAGTCATATAATATGTAAGGAGTTACTTAGGGCTCTTTACTTTCTTTTTATCCCGGTGCTGTATTTCCGTGGAAATTTGGAACCGTAGAAATATTTCATTTAGGCTAAGCCGTTGATGGACTGTAGTTTGTACTAAAAAATAATGTTTTCTGTACTATAAAGGTGTTTGTAGTTATCTAGATCTATAATTTGAGACTATCGCTCTCTGATAGCAAGATGGTTGATATCTACCTCTGGTCGTGGGACCTTTTTGTAACCCAGAGATAGAGTCCTATAAAATAATAGTGAAATACATGTGTTTCCTCCCACATATAACCCTGGGTTCTTTAAGCGAACCGTGAAGAGGAACATCACTAGGTCGCCAAGTTGAGGGCCACTCTCTATAGTATTTCTGTGTACTATGAGTCGTGTATGTCGCCGCAGCTTACCATCAGGCGGGTGGCGCCAATTAGTGGACCTAAACATAAAAAACAACATTAACTTAAGTTTTTTCTTTTTAATTTCAGTGCAAATCACTCACAAGTTCTGTATTCAGAATTTAGAAAAGGAAACAATTTATTGGCAAGTAATCTTATGTTTTTTATAACTGACACCAATTAATACGGCCAGTTTCTGAATATATTTTATATATATATATTTATTTTATATAATTTTTTTTTTATTTATTTTTTTAGGTAGCTAAAAATGAATGAATTTTCATTGTTTTATTGCTGCTTTTTTTAAATATTTTTTTTATTCTTACTCAGTCTTTCTAGATGGACTATCAACCAATTATAGAATTTTCCAATTTGATCGGGTAGCTTCTGATAGGTATTATTCTGAACCTACAATGTGGAATTAGTTCACCCAGGTGATATTATTATGGTCCTAGTAGGAATAAACCAAATAAAAACCATATTCTTGGATTTCTAATATTGGCATACTTTTTGATTAGTTTGGTTGTTAAGGGACCATACATCTCCTGGACTCAAGTCATCCTCACCTAAACTCGTGTGTGTCACCCTATTATGTGATATCAACAAAATATATGTTGAAATTTGGACGCAATGGTTGTGTCTGGCTACCCCAACGGAAATCATGTATGATTATTATAATGTTTGAGAAAATGTTGATAATTTCAGGCAGCAATTATAAAGGCAGCTCAAACAAACGGGAAGGAAATCAAAAAAAAGTAAGTGCAATCGGTTAACAATTTTGGAATGTAATTAATTAGTACATAACCGAAACTGATATTATTAATTTCTGACATTGTATTTTATCATAATATTTACACCTAAATCTCCAAGACTTCGGGTACAGGTGCATTACAAATTCATAATGTAGGGAGCTAGCGCACACAAGTTTTCGGTTAGCTGTTGAGTCATGTCTTACTTAAGTAAATCCACTAGTAGATCAATCGGCTGCCTTGTACCGGTAGTTTTGTTGGCTCTCCGTGCCTTATAGGGGGCCATTACATTTACCTATTTCAATATCCATTTAGTAATTCGAGATCCAAAATTCCAATAACCATCACCAATGTTATGTACCTACAATCTCAGTCTGACTATCAAAACATTATATTTTGTTTGCAATAACTTTATTCCAGCAGATCTTATATTGTAAGTACTTACCGAAAATAATTTTCCTTAACAATTTTTTAATATACTTGGCGATTACAAACCTCCCCTCGTAAGCAAGAAACCATCTTTAATGTAAGAGTAAAACTTGAATGAATTATACTCATGAATCACGCCCTATCAAAGTCCATTCGGAAGTTGAAATTTACCGCTTTCCGACAGACCTTTATTTTATTCTAGCTGATGCCAGCTTTGCACACATTGAAACTTTGTATCCTATATAGATAAACTGTCCTTTTGAATTACTCCGTCCATTGCTGAACACTGCATAAAAGATCTTGGCTTACAGACAGCGTGAGAGACTTTATTGTATACTATACTAAGGGACGCCTACGGTTTCGTCCGTAATAAATTTTAAACTGAAACCTTCTTTAAGAACCACTCTATCCATTGGCGAATCCGCATCAAAATCTGTTGCGTAGTTTTAAAGATCTAAGCATACATACGGACGGAAGCGACTATGTATTATACTATTTTAAGATACATACCTAAAATCACGCCTATATCTCCTAATTTTGTTGGTTCCACGTATCTAATAGGGGCAAAGCTGTGAACAGAAAAAACATAAAAGCATTTCTCGCGCTCGAAAATTACCTAACGCAGATCTAGCTGTTGCTAGGGAAATCTTGCCGCGAAGGTGTGTAGTTTGGTTCTTGTAGCTGGACTGTCATTTCGCCTATAATGCGACAGTTGCATGCATTGCTAGCCCATTGATAATTAAATCAACTATTATTTTCGAAATAGTAATCGTTGTTCATAAAAAACAAAATATATCGAGGGACCGTCTATTTTAGAGATTTTCTTTGAAGTTATGCTACTATGTTTTTGCCGTTCACTGGGGCCAAGTCTATAGCCAATGTACCGTGCACATAAATGAAAAACATTCTGTAATTTGAATCTGAAATCCAACAATCAGTACCGATGGTACATACCTATAATCTCAGCAGACCGAGCATTTATACTGTGTAAAGTTTAATAAATTATACAAAGAGCGAGACAAACTCATCAGAAAATAGTGCAGTTGCCGATCAAAGAACTAGGCACTTGCAAACGTAAAAGTTTTTGTTGGAAATAAACTTGCCCCAAATACGTAAAACTAACGAAGTTGCTGGAGTATATAATAATCCCCTTTCAAAAATAGGCATTGTTATAGTAATGTTAAAATACATTGTCTAAGTACAAAAAAAATTCCAGTTAGTAATTCAACCCAAGAAATCTGAAGAAAGACCTGCTGAAAATGAGTTGTAAGTGTATCTTAATGTTGTCTGAAAAAATTGACATAATAGCATATTTACAAAGCAAAAAATTATTATGAGAACGTAGCCAGAATACTAGTTCTCTGAATCTTTTACTTTTCCATTTTCAGAGATAAGAAAACTCAAAGAATTCAAGACGTACTTAACAGTCCAGTAAGCAAACCTCAAAATATTCTAAATATTGATCAAATTACACGTACACAGATAAAATCAAGCCTTTGTATGAAGGAGTTTGTATTCTGAGAAAGGACAAGACAGAGGCCCACCGAGCCTCGAATTTACAGTGTATTTCGTCCACAATTCGCTTGTGATTTTTTGAACACACAGGACAAACAGACAAACAGGAACGAGTTAAAGTACATTCAGTACCTACCTGATTTAGTAGTCAGTAGATCAATTACTTCCATATTTCATTTTTTTTAAGGTAAACCCTATGAAAGGCGACACCTCGTAAGTATAAATGGTTATTTTTATTACTTTAAGCAAAATCAAGGGTTGAATCAACATCTCCAAGGAATCCTCACCTGAACGCGCTTCACCTGCTGACATATTGACGACGGTTTAGAAATAACCCGAACCCCTCTTGCCAAGCTTAAAGCGAAGGTTAACTTCACAAATGTGGTGACCGGGGATCGATCGCAACACCATCCCCTTAACCACGGACGCTTCATGATTCGTTCGTTCGTTCGCTTACATATACCTACATTTTAATGTTTTTAGGTCCGAAAGAGCAGCAAAAGTTAAAAAATTCCTACACAACCTGCAGGGAGTAAGTAAAAACTGCTCAATATCTATTTTCGCATCACTAAAAATTCCCGAATTTAAAGAAATAGCCAAAACTCTGACAGAAACGATAGTCATTAGCTGGATTAGAAACAGCGTCATTTCCTGATCAACTGAGCTACCACGACCAAAACCAAAGCATCGAATTCGGAAGTGAAAGTTGGATTACGATCCGGGAACTTACTATTAATTAACTAACCTGTATTCTGGGTGACTGGGTTTTTATGAGTTCTATTTTAAAATATAAATAATAAAAATTATAAATATTGGACAAAAATACTTGTACTTTCCACTTGTTTTATTTAATTTCTTCTTACCGGTTTCGCCTCACGGCATCATCAGAGATTTTAGTAAAATCACATCGCACTAAAGAATGCTCTGATGATGCCGTGAGGCGAAACCGGTAAGAAGAAATTAAATAAAACAAGTGGAAAGTACAAGAGCGTTTGTCCAATATGTGCAGCAAATTCCACTAAGAATTTTTCTAACCTCAACATCTTTTTAATAGGGAGAAAAAAAGTTATCCTTGTAAGTAATAATAAAATACTAAGAATTCAAATTATTGATTGTGTTCCAAAAAACAAATTGAGCTTAATTACAGCTAGTATCTACATTGATTTATCTATTTTCCGACATATTTATATTTCGATGCCAATAGGCTTTTTTTATCCACGGCCGAACATACGTCCATTGCCGCGCCTCCGATAAGCACTGAAAGCACCCATATGACGTGGGACTAAACATATAAATACTGGCAAATTGTGGTTGTGTAATGTACCTTGGCAGGGTATAGGCGTGATATGTGACATTGGGTTATTTTCCAGGGCGTCTGTTTGCCACAGCAGTGCACCGCGTGTAGATGTTGCAGATTTTAATTTTTAATTACACTTACCTTTTTTTTCTAATTGTAATAATCTGAATTTTTAACAGGCTTCAGAAAAAGGAGGAGATTCTCGATTCAACTATTTTGTTTTGTTACTTCATATTATCTTTCGACTGAGTGGACCGATTTTAACTTTTTTTTTAATTGAAAGCTACTGCTTCCGACTTGGTCCCTTTGATTTGGTACCTTTCCGACAATTATTTGGTCTCAATTCAGTAATTGGAAGTCGGTATTTGTGGCAATTTTTTTTTTATTTTTTGAATAATTTGTGAAAGTAATGTATTTCTTGATTACTTGTAGAAATGACAAAACCAATTATATAGAAAATTTTCTGAACAATATACGAGTACCGGTAAGTATGTACCAATTATTGTTTGTTGGACTGAAACTTTCTGCCTATCTACCGGGTATTGACTCTGTCGCAACTTCCAGCAGCATGAATCCATGTCAGAAGAGTTTGTCGATTACCAATGATCACACACACACACATATTCCGAAGGGGTAGGCAGAGGCGCATTACACACCCACAGTTTGTCAGTATTTTTAGTCTCACGTAATAGGGGGCAAGCCTATTGCCGTCACCAGGCCCACATATAATGGGTTATGTACAAAATGGCCGAATGAATTTAATAAAAAGCAGCAGCTATATTGTAATTTTGAAAAAAATTTAAACCCGTTGCCTTGCGATGAAATGTTGATGAAAGGCAACAAAATCTTACGTGCCAGCTGCTATGGCACAGCCAATTACAGTCCTGGGCGTCTCGGACTATTTTATATTACCAATGATATTGCAGACAATATCAATGATATGATCTAATAAACACTTTTTTTTTTTTAAATTTCCTGCCATATCATTGGTTCTCGACAAACTTCTTCCTACCGTCATGCCTGCGCTGCCCTTGCTTCAATACTACAAAAACTATGACCAAGTGTTAACTGTGTATGTTTTGGTGATATTTAGTACATTAGAAAGACAGGCTAGACTTTTCATATAAGGAGCAAGTTTTTGTGAAGAACAGTAACAAAGTAACGTTGATAAAAACTGCGTGTGACCATTTGTGTCAAATCTTAAAACTGCAAATTTTGAGTTTCTAATCTATAAAGTGTCCGTAGTCTGGTGGCTAAGCCTTGCTTTTTGATAACGTGAGGGACACCACACTATGACGTTAACCCACGCAAACAATTTTAACTTAACTGTGGAAAAGCGATATTTAGGTACCTACTTATTTATTTATTTATTTATTTTATATTTTTTGTACATACACACAAAAAAAATAAACAGAAACAGAAGTACAAAAGAATAAAGTGAGCATAGTACAAGGGCACTACTTATTCCTAAAGGAATCTCTTCCAGCAGGCCTGAGAGGAGAAGTAAGAGTGAAAAGGCTAAGTGTGTGCAGTGCAAGTAAATAAATAAACCTACATAAACTATGGGTGCTATAATATATACATAGATAAATATATACTGAGCGATATATACAATACTTACATATACTACCATATATAGCTAGGGTAAGGAGGACAGATAATGTGTTTTGACTTTACTTTTAAAGAGAGGAAGAGTTTTACAGCTTTGTATATCAGGGGGTAGTGAGTTCCACAGCCTGACCGCATGAACGGTAAAGGAATAGGAGTAGAAATCGGTTTTGTGGGAGGGAAAGTTTAGGCGGTACATGAGGTGAGATCTACAAGGAGTACCGGGAGTGTTCATGTAGGAGAACCGCTCCCGCAGGTAGGAAGGATAAGCCGGATTATGTAGTATATTATAAAGGAGACATAATATCCGAGTGTCTCTCCGAAGACGGATTGGGAGCCACTTGAGTTCCTTGCAAAATTGCGAAACATGATCATACTTACGTAGATTAAAAACAAAACGGATACATAAATTTAGCAAGCACTCAAGCTTATTTAAAAGCTCCTCAGTAGCATCCAAATAGCAAGCATCCGCGTAGTCCAAAATAGGCTGAATTAGAGTCTGAGCAAGTGAGACCTTGATATCTAGGGGCAAAAAGCTCTGGAGGCATTTGAGCGTGTGGAAAGTGTAGTGCACCTTTTTGCTGACCTCGCCAACATGTGTCTCCCAGGATAAAGTGCTGTCCATTACCACGCCCAGATTTTATGCAGTATTAGCGTACACGATTGGAGCACCATCCAGCAAGATAGGGGGAAGACCATTTCCATCCAGACCACCCCTCATCTGCCTGCTTCCAATGATCAGGGCCTGAGATTTAGTGGGATTTATTAAAAGACCGAAAGATTTTGCCCAGTTGCTAATGGCATTCAAGTCGTGATTAACGGCAGCAATAGCCGTTCTGTATTCATTCAGCGCAAAATGACGATACAGCTGCAAGTCGTCCGCATATAGATGGAAGTTAGAAGAGATTACTCGAACGACAGAGTTGATGAAAATGGAGAAAAGCAAAGGAGAAAGAACGCCACCTTGAGGTACACCGTCAATGAGGTCTCGCCAGTCTAAACGTAAGTCATCAAAGCGGACACACTGCGAGCGCCCGCGAAGGTATGAATCGAACCAGGCCACAGATTCCGTGGAAAAGTTAAGTGACTTAAGAATACCGATCAGGATATCGAAGTCCACGGAGTTGAACGCACTACTGAAATCCAGTAGCACTAATACAGTAAGAGATTTGTTCTCCATGGCCCATCGAATATCATCGGTAACCTTTAGAAGTGCTGTCGCAGTGCTGTGACCTGGCCGAAACCCAGATTGAAGGGGACAGAGAAGATCATGTTGCGTTAGATGTCTAGATAATTGGCGATGCACTAGACGCTCAAGGACTTTGAATAAGAAAGGAAGGATGGAAATAGGGCGAAATTGGGACAAGAGTGTTGGATTTTGGGACTTGGGTAGTGGAATAATATGCGCTTGTTTCCAGGCGCGGGGGAAACAACCTGAGCACAGTGAGGAATTAAATATATGGGTGAGGATGGGGAGTATGGCAGGAAGTATGGGAGAGAACATTTTTGTACATAACTCATCGTTACCTACAGCAGTAGAGGTGATCGACAGGAGCGACTTTTTTACATCGCTCTCGTCGACCGCAGCTAGCTTAAACGAAGGGGACACTGGTACCGGCAGAAGCGAGAGATCGTGCAAAGTACTAGACTTCACACCGGGGTCGAGAATAAGAGGGGGAAGTGAGAAATGTGCATTAAGAGCGGATAAGTCAATGTCATGGCTGTTTAAGTTAGGTGACTTGCCGATACCATTGGACTTGAGAAATTTCCAGAGTTTGGAGGAATTACGGGTGTCAAGAGACTTGTGAAAGTGGCGACGTTTGGCATCAGGACACAGACGACCGCAGCGATTTCGCAATGAATGAAATTTACCTCTGTCGGGTGACGCTTGTACCTACGTTTGGCCTTGTCTCGACAAGCCATGTCTGCCTTGATCTCATCGGTGATCCACGGGGCCGGTGAGTGTTTCACTTTTATTCTACGTTTCGGCGCGTGCCGGTCGAAGAGAGCAGTAACTGTAGTGTTCAGGATGGTAACTTTCTGATCAACACTATCACTCTCATACACAGACGTCCAATCGATGTCCTTCGCGTCATGCTGCAATGCCCCCAGGTCCATACCCCCGTAATTCCGTGTCACCGAGAATACAGGCCTACGTTTAGGAGGACGGATAGAAAAAGATAAAAAGAGAAGGTCGTGATAGGAGTAGCTAGCCGTTAGTTGCCCATGTGTGGCCACAAGGTCGGGCGAGGAGGTAACGATCAAGTCTAAAAGAGAGGGGATGTAGTTAGGAAAATGATGTGTAGCAGAGAGAGGTAGGATGTGAAGGTTTACAGAAGACAAAAGTGACTGAAGAGAATGGGTGCGATCATCCTTAATCAGGCAGGTATTAAAATCGCCCATTAGAACCACGCGGCTGTAATCGGGACAAAGGTCACTCAGCAGAACCTCAAGTGAGTCAAAGTAATTAATTCTGAGATCCGGACTGTAAATCACACCGAGTAATAATTTAGTAAAATGAATAGTGATCTCAAGAAAAAGATGCTCTGCCGAACCAATAGCATCCGGAGGGGAGGCACTGATAACTCTATAAGGAATATCGTCACGTAGATAAATCGACACACCTCCGCATCCCTTGCCAACCCTGTCTTTGCGAATAAGCACAAATCCAGGAATAGCAAAGAGCGAGGAGGGCAGTGATGGTTTCAAGAAAGATTCAGAAATCAAGAGGGCATCGACACGATTGTTGCTAAAGGTTGCCAGAAGATCGGAGAAATGATGAGAGACACTCTGGGCATTAATATGTACGATATTTAGATTTTTAGGAAACTCGGTAAACAGATAGGATAACCGGTCATGTAAAGTCAAGGCTATAGAATGGTCACTGTCAGTGCTGACAAAGCTTACGTTAGATGGAGAGCAAGAATAAAAGCTGTCCTCATCAGAGGACTCGTAATCCATTATATGTACATAATATATAAATAACTAGCTGATGAGTATAGATATAATAATAAAACTATAACTAAAGAAGTAGATAAGATAAATAAAGGTACATAAATTATATAATACTTGTACTAATTAAACAAATAACTAAACGTCGAACACTCCCACTCGCAGCTATTGGAAAAGATTAAACAAAATACAGACTATGAGAAAAAGAGAAAATTGGAAGTAATACAAAAATTACCGCAACCACACCGCAAATTCAAGAGTACAGCGGAACGTAAACGCCAGCATCATGTGAGTGACAAGCTAGGATGGCATATTGAAAACTTGGCAGTATGTCACAAAAACCTTAGCCTGGCCAAAGAAACTAATTTTGAAACAATAACATTGGAATATGTCATTTTACTGTAAAGTAATGCCAAGACTGTCAAGATTGTCACAACAAACGTCCGACGTCAGTCAGTAACAATAGCAAAGAACTTAAATTAAGGATTACTGTAGATCTGCCATTTTGACCTTGCAGGGTTAATATACTGTAAGTGAGATAATAGAGAAATTCCAAATTATTTGCCCTTTTTCTTAATTATTTTTCCGTCAGAGTCATATTGTAGTAGTAATTAAGTGTTTGTAAGTATTTTTTCGGTTGTCTGGTAGGATAGGGGATCCTCCGGAACCCCCCGATCCACCGGATATTTTTATGTCTGTTGAAGAGTTTTCGCCTTCTCGTATTAGTCATCAAAAAAGACGAAATGAATCTCAAGAACATGTAGCTGCGCCCAAAAAATCCATTTTAGATGCTGAATCTGCGTCAGCTTCGATCCAAACCATATTCAATCATCCTACAATAGTGTTAGGAGTTAAATACTACGACGAAAATGACAAAGGTCCGTTTGTAGTTATAGTTTCTAAAAAAGACGAAAATTTACCAGCAGGTTACTCGGTAAAACCTATTAAATTCGGTCAGTTTTTAGTTGCCCACAAAATAAAAAATATTTCCATGGGGGAAGTTAAAAGGATAGGCAGGAATAAAATGTCGGTTCAATTTTTAAATGCCGTTGACGCAAACAATTTCCTTGTGAATTAAATTTTAGTCGACAATAAATATGAGGCTTACATACCTTCATATAACGTTTCAAGGATGGGTGTAGTCCGCACAGTTCCCGTTGACCTTTCAATGGACGAATTTGTGAACTCAATAGCCCTACCCCCTGGCATTGGATACATTCTCAAAGCTCGTCGCCTCAATAGAAAAACCATTGGTAGTGACAACATGGTTACATATGTTCCAACTCAAACAATAGTCATCACATATAGGGGCAAATCCCTCCCTTCCCATATATACTCATTCCATACATCCCTTCCCGTAGAACAGTATGAATTTCCCACTATTCAGTGTCTCCGTTGCTGTATGTATGGCCATGTGGCTGACCAATGTCGGCAATCTTCACCTAGGTGCTACAAATGCGCACAACAACACCAGGGCAATTCATGCACCATGAGTGTTGCAGAAATTATTTGCCTTTACTCTCATCAACGTCATGTAGCCACCGACAGATCCTGCCCCGAACACAAACGTCAAAAGGACATTAAATCTCTCATGGCTCGTGAGGGTGTATCCTACATGGAAGCCTCACAAGCCACTCCTCTTGTTATTAAATCATTTTCAGCTGCTGCAAAATTCTCCACTCCTCAACTTTCTCAATCATCATCCGCCTCCATTTATCCCTCTCAGTCCACAACATATAAAAAACCATATTTAAGTCTCCTCGTCCTCATGTTCCCCTTGGCAAGTCTTATGATAGGATTGCTCATCAAGCACTCATATCACAAGATGGACATTCCTCCCCTAATGGCTGTGCATTCCCAATTTCTCAGTCCTCTTGTTCTCAAGATATTTCCCAAGATCTGCAATCTTCACAAAGTCTTCTTCTTTCTGTTTTAAACATGATTATATCTATTATCTCACAAAATAACATCTCTTTACCGCCCAACGTTGCCCAATCACTTACCAATTTCTTACTTCCTCTATCATCCATTGGACCAGACTATAATACAGTGGAACACCAGACCTAAAAAACCTGAACTGTTCTCACTGATTAATAAGTATAACCCTGTGGCGATAGCTGTCTCGGAGACATGGTTAGTACCTGGTAGTACATTTCGTATTCCAGGTTACTCATGTCTTCGGGATGACAGAGCTGATGGCTATGCTGGTTGTGCTCTTTTGCTCAGTCGTAAACAGTCTTTTGCTCAGATTACCCTTCCCTCTCACTCCCCTCATATAAATATTGTTCCTGCCAGGTTATGTAATTTGTCATTCATTTGACTGCCTCGGTGGCTCAGTGGTATGAGTATGCGACTGCCGCCCCTGAGGTCCCAGGTTCGATTCCGGGTCGAATCGAATTATTTGTGTGATCCACAAATGTTTGTTTCGGAGTTTGGGTATTTTCTATGTATGTTAAGTATGTATTTAGAAATATATAAGTATGTTTATCAGTTGTCTAGATCCCATAACACAAGCTTATATTAGCTTAATTTGGGCTAGATGACGTTGTGTGAGAATGTCCAAAAATATTTATTATTATTATTTATTATTTATTCATTTCCTTGTATATCCCTCATCCTTGCTCCACCCTGATCCCTGACCTTCTTTTACTGTTCAACTCAGTCCCTCCTCCTGTAGTCATTATGGGAGATTTCAATGCTCACCATACTTCCTGGGGGTCCAGTCTTTGTGATGCATGTTTATGCCTTAATAGAAGTTCTGGATGAACTTAACTTGTGCATTTTAAATTCTGGATCCCCTACCCGCTGAGTTCTCCCTTCTCAAAACCTTAGTGCTGTTGACCTCACTATCTGCTCTCCCTCTATTTCTCTTATGTCCTCTTGGTTAGTTCTTGACCATTCTCACGGAAGTGATCATTTCCGTATTATAATAAAATTTTCTATGACTATATCTCGTCCACTGAATTCATCCCCTTTTAGATACAGGTTGTCTGGAGCAGATTGGCCTGCCTATGGTACATCTTTGGAGTCCAAAATATCATCTCTGTTGGTTCCCACTGGCAGCAATATTATTCAGTCCTACAACCTATTCCGTGACTCCGTTATCTCCTGTGCGAATGTCCATATTCCCATTAAAGTCCCTTCAATTGCCATTCTATCGACCCCATGGTGGGACGCAGAGTGTACTGACTCTGTTAAATCCAGATGCGAGGCTGAATCGAATTACAGCAGATCTATGACAGTTGAAAATCTGCTTATCTATCAACGTCAAGCAGCACTGACTCGAAGAACCCTCCGCAAAGAAAAAAGAAGGCTGGACCCGGTTCTGTGAGAACCTATCTCCCAGAACCCCATCTTCAATTGTTTGGAAACAAATAAAAAGATTCAGAGGATCCTGTAATATAGTCAACGATACTGACAACGATTTGACATCGTGGGTTGACGCCTTTGCTGATAGGTTAGCCCCACCATGGGTTCCTACTTATGACTCTATTCCATCCGCTGTCCGCCCTTCTGCTCCTACTCAACATGAGGGAATGTTTAATAATAACTTCACAGCTCAAGAACTCCAGCTAGCAATCGACGGATTAAAAGACTCAGCTCCAGGGTTTGATCAAATCCCATATTCTTTTATTGTCAAGGCTCCAGTCGCTGTCCAAATTCACTTTCTGGACTTAATAATGTCATTTTTAACAGTGGGAGTATTCCTCCTGATTGGAAAACTCAAATTATCGTCCCAGTCCTTAAACCTGGTGTTGACCCATCCTCCCCTAACAGTAGGCGCCCGATAGCTCTGTCCTCAGTGATGTGCAAGATAACAGAGCACCTTATAAAACACCGTTTGGAATGGTTTTCGGAGAGTCGAGAAATTTTGGCTAAGTCCCAGTTTGGCTTCAGGAGGAATATGGGTACTCTGGATAGTCTTAGCATTCTAACTTCCGAGATTCGTATATCCCTCCTTCAAAAGAAATATATGACCACTGTTTTTTTAGACATTCAAGCAGCTTATGACAATGTTCTTCTTCCGGTACTCAGAAATAAACTTCTTCAACTGAATGTTCCGGACAAGTTAGTCCATTTCTGTGCAAACCTTTTAATGGAAAGATCGATAATCATCAAGAACCAGAACTGCCTTCTTCCCCCTAGAACCATCTGGAAAGGTCTTCCCCAGGGCTCGGTTCTAAGTCCCCTCCTTTATAGTTTGTATACTTATGATGTCGAGCAAGTAAAGCAATGGTAAGTAAAATATTTAAAAAAAAAACACGTTAAACTTAAACCTGCAGGTCCTTTGAGATCAGATATAAGGAGCATACGGCAGCGTTCCGCAACGGTTGTCCTGAGAAGTCCCTCTTCGCGAAGCACCTCCTTGACACTGGTCATCCCTTGAACAATAGTAACACCTTTAAAGTTTTATGTTTATGTGAGAAAGGGTTCAAGCTGAGTGTTTGGGAAAGGTTAGAAATAGTTAGAAGAGATGCGGACACCTTACTCAATGAACAAACAGATTTTCACACGTCTCCCTTACTTAATCTGGTTGTAAACAGACAGACACATTAGTTGGTAACAACCAACTAATGTGTCTGTCTGTGTAGAAATGCCAAATGACACATACAAACCAACAGGTTTGTATGTGTCATTTGGCATTTCTACACAATTTGTTGAAAATTAATAAGATGAAGACTTGTATTGGTGAATACCTATTTTTGGGTACTTAGTTAGCAAGATCTGAGGTTTCTACCCACGTTAGTTATTGTGAAAAAATCCTACATCGCGATAATGAAATTTGCACACGTTTACTTATAAGCAAATATGTTCTAACCGCAAATTTTGCTGTTCACTCTGAGACAGTCTTGATAATGCTTCGTTTAGAGGCAACTTTTTGGCAACAAACAATTGTCGACGTTTTGTTGTCTTTTTAATCCTGCGAAAAATAGTGCTATTAAGAAATTTAAAATAAGTTTAAAGTGTTTTTTTTTAAATATTTTACTTACCATTGCTTTGTCATGGATTTTCGCCGAGTTCGCTGGTTCCATCCAATATTTTCGAGCAAGTAGTCCAACCATTTTGCCAGATTCTTCAATATGCAGATGACTTAGCTCTGTACTCTTCGTCTTCCTCTATTGAAGAACTTTCAATAAACCTAAACAATACCCTTCAGTCAAAATGTTTGCGTATTATCCTTGGAGCAATGAAATCTTCCCCAATCAATGCAATGCAAGTAGAAGCAGTAGATCCTCCTCCTTTCCTCCGTAGACAGTACTTATCGGACAAATTTCTTTTTAAACTGGTACAAAACTCTCAGCATGTCCTCTTGGATAAACTCGGCCTTCTTGGTGATTTATACAATATAGGTTCAATCTCTTGCCCTGATAACCTTCCTTGCATCTTAAATAGTTTCATAAAATTCACCCGTCTCCCAAATCCTGTCATTCGGTCCCAACTAAATCCTCTGTTTTTCCTTCCGTATGAAGCTATCATTTATTCTCCTCCAATAAAACTTGACATGGGGGTCCAAAAACATGATATTTGTGCTAACTTTGCCTTCAATAATTCAATATCCAATAATTTCGATGGGTGGACTAAAATCTACACGGATGCTTCTAAGTCAGACTATTGCGGTTCTGTAGGAGCGGCTGTATGGATTCCAAAGTTCCACATTATCCTTAGTTTTAAATGTCCCTCTATGACTTCAGTTTTTACGGGAGAGTCTATAGCTATCCTTGAAGCTATTCTGTATGTTTTATCTCATAACCTAAACAATTCTATAATAAATATTGGATAGAAACAGGCGTTACTTGGCGAAAATCCATGACAAAACAATGGTAAGTAAAATGTTTTTAAGAAAAAACCTTTTAAATTTATATAATAGCATTAATTCTATAATACTATCCGATTCCAAAAGCTGTCTCCAAGCAGTTAATTCACACCCCTTCCGCACTAAGTCCAGGTCCCCTATCATTTTTAAAATTAGAGAGGCGCTCTTTAGGTGTCATCTAAAGAGTCTTGCAATCTGTCTCGCTTGGATCCCCGGTCACTCAAACATTGCGGGTAATGAAACAGCTGACTCATGCGCAAAACAAGCAGTCAGACTAGGCTCTTTGGAGTATACTGAAATATCGACACAAGATCTGTCACAAGTTTCAGGAGACAGCTTATCTCGTGCATGGAACGAGGTATGGCGTCTGTCTCAAAAAAAGAAGGGCAAATACTATGGTGACATCCAACCACTCGTGCCCAAAAAGCCATGGTTCTTTAAGAATCGGGGCTTTGGAAAAAACTCGACATCGGTAGTTTCTCGTCTCCGCTTAGGTCATGCATGTACGCCAGTTCACTTGGCAAAGATTAAGGTTAGGGATCATTCTCTTTGTGAATGCGGTTTGGATGAAGGTGACGCGGATCACATCTTCTTCTCCTGTCCAAATCAACGAATTTCTCTTCACGATGTGCTTTCCTCTAATATTCCTCTACCTACATCTTTCAAAACTCTTCTAGCCCTGGTCCATACCCCTTTTATCAAGACCTTTTGTAAATATATTGAATATAATAAATTAAAACTATAGGTACCTACCTACTTAAATTACGTAACCATATCCCCCCTTTTTTGTGGTCTCTTATCTATTTATATCTTAATGTATTGTGTAGTTAGTAGTTACTGTAGATAGAATATTCTTTATCTATGGTAGTTTTAATTGTATTATTTTATCTTTTATGGTATTTTTTTTTGTTTAGACTCTGACTGAGTTATGGAATTACTCGGCCACCGATCAAAAGTTCGACCCACAGTTAAAATCTCCTACGTTATTAGCTTTACTCACTGGTCATTGGCAAGTTGCTGCAAGTGCAAGCAGAGGCCATAACAAAGAATTGAATTGAATTGAACAATAGCAAACAAAGTTCCATCGTGATTGAAATGAATAACAATTCATCGATTAACTATTCTATACCTACCGACAATAAAGTAATACATTTAATACTGGGTTACACATAACGTAAGTTGAATCGTATCATAAATTAATATTGCAATGCAAGTGCGGCTGCAACGACAGCGAACAACGATCACCGAACAATTACAATTGAAAATTAAATATAAATAGATAGGCATAAAACAGCGACTATCGACGACAGGCTCTGTGCTTTTTGCTGTCGGTGTGTGAGGGTGAAGCTGGAGTTTTCACTTCAGTCGTATCAGCAACCGTCGTTGTAGATGTAGTGCTATTCGCTGAGTCAATGGGAAATTTCACAATGAGCGAATTCAACTCGGCCATTGATTCGATTCTATGGCGTGCCTTGTCAGGTGTTATAATGTTGATAACTCCTCCAGTAGACCATACATATTTCATTTGGAAGTACTTCCGGGCTGATAAAAAAACCTGGTGCCAGATCCTGGTAAGGTATTCTGAGATGGTCAAGCCAGTGCCCTTCAATGTAGTTTTATTGTCCCATGTTAAGTGACGGTGCTCCATATCTCGATATCGAATAACTATGGGCCGGGGCTTACCTTTACTTGATCCGAGGCGATGACAAACTTCCAAGGTGGTACTGTTTACATCGGGCACTTGCATTTTGTTAGATAATATGTCAGAAACAATGGAATGTAGCTTTTCACCTGACTTTTCAGGAACACCATGCAGCAATAAGACTTTCCGCCTCATGGTGGTTTCGTGGCGGTCCATGCCCAATGAAAAGAGTTGTGCTTGAGTCTTCAAATGCCCTAAGGAGTCCATAACAAAAGACTTGAACTCACGGAGTTCCACAGAAAGAGCTGTTATATCCGAGTGAACTGGTACAGGTGAGGCCAAAGCCTCCTTCAACCTCTCCTCGTGGCTCTGCAGACGGCTTGTAAACAGAGTTTCCAGCCGTCCAAGCTCTTTTCAAATCTACTATCCATATCTAAGATGAAAACACAAATCCCGGTGATGTAGAGAGAAATGTTATATAGTCTGAGTAGTGGTGTGTTCAACAACTGCTAGTACATATATGTATAGCTTTAATAAACAGTTAAATTAAATTTTGAAAACATTAAATATTAGGAGCTCAAAAATTGCAACTATATCTTGCGACTACCCACTTATCCGTTATTGAAAATATTTCCAAACTTTTATATCGATACATTAATATTTTTGACAGGTCTCAAGTGACGTAAATATTTCGTAAGTCTACATCATTCACACTCCTATCATACGCTCAATTACTCCCATATTTCATCAATCATTTACTGGCTTATTGAAACAGGAAGCAAACTTAACACCGTCTCCGGAGACTTAAGAAGTTCCATCTTCTGCTCACATTATATAGGTAAATTACTTGTGGTTCATAGTCAAAGTCAAATATACTTATTAATAAAAGTAACACTTTGAAACGTCGCCGTCGTTTCTACATAATAATAGTGCCCGATTCCAAGGCGATAAGTAGAGCCAATGAGAAAATACCACTGCTTTCTGATCGTCAGTAATTTCTTTGGTAGTGTTCACGAAACACTGCATTGCCAGTGAATTACAGTGAGATGCCTTAGCATAAGTCAGAAAGGTCAAAAAGTTTAATGAAGGCTTTACGTACAATGCAAATTACTCTCCGCCATCTTAACATACATCTATAATGAACCTTGGGGCCAGTAATCGTAGCCAGTGTAATCAGATTAATGGGTCTTAGATTATTAACGATGCATTCATCGGTAATCTGGGTAATTTTGTAATGACTTTTGTAGGACTTAAGTGCAAAATGCCTGTGTTTGTAGCACTTTGTGGAATAAGCGCATTTTAACCTACTTCAAAAAAGAGGAGGTTCTCAATTCGTCTCTATATTTTAAAAATAAAAATACTGAATATTTTTATATTGAAAGCTGGTGCTGGTGGTTTTTAGTAGGTTTTTTTTGGTTACATTGTTTTTGTTGTTAATTCCTCTACACACCTTCTTATTAAACTAATAATTAACAAATTGCAGGCGTTTTATTTTTAAAAATAAAATAAGAAATGACGGTTATCCAATTGTCTCCACAGCCCAAGAGACAGTGAGTATTAACCAATTGCTACGATATTGGGAAACTTCTACCACTTTTTCTACTCTCATAAGTTTTTTCAATACATAACATTATTATACCTAAAGGAAACTATTTTTTTTACTGCTTCAGTGGCGTGATCGGTGGTGCATCAGCTTTTGACTCCGGAGTATCGGGTTCGATTCCCGGGGCGAATCAAATATTTCTGAGGTCCACAATTGTCTGTTTCGGAGTTTGGGTATTCTGTATATAATACGTATGTATTTAGAAATATATAAGTATGTTTATCAATTGTCTAGATCCCATAGCACAAGCTTATATTAGCTTAATTTGGGCTAGATGACTTTGTGTGAGAATGTCCAAAAATATTTATTTATTTTATTTATTTATTTCGTAGATAAATGAAAATGAAAACAATGCCAAAGAAATACTTGACGTGTAAGTACCTACAATTAACAATTAACTTCTGCATCTTGAACTAAGCGTGATTTCTACTGAGTCCGTGACGCCCAGGACTTTAATTGGCTGTTCCATAGCGGCTGGCACGTAAGATTTTGTTGCCTTTCATCAACATTTCATCGCAAGGCAACAGGTTTCAAATTTAAATTCCAAAATTATAATATAGCTGCTTATTTTCTTAAATGATTTCGGCCATTTTGGACATAACCCACTTTCTTGAGTGCCCGGTGACGGCAATAGGCTTGCCCCCATTACGTGGGACTTAAAATACTGGCAAACCGTGGGTGTGTAATGCGCCGCAGCCTACCCCTTCAGGGATATAGGCGTGATATGTGTGTGTGAGATGTATTTACAAAGATGGGTTTGTACACAAAATTGCGTTGAAAAATTTTTTTAATGTAAGTACATTCATTATGTAACCTGCCTATTTGATAGGTTACATTCCGAATTAGCACACTTTGGATACATTATTTTGTCAGAGCTACTTTTGTCTCTCAGTAGGACTAGGTAGATGACCTCCCCCTTTATTTTAAACCGACTTCCAAAAAAGGAGGTTCTCAGTTCGACAAGGTTTGTTCTGAATGAACCGATTTAAAAAAATAATTATTGAAAACTACTATTTCTCAAGTGGTCCCATTTAAATTTAGTCCATGCTGACAATTATTTGGTCCGATTTCGGTAATTTGAAGTCGGGTGTTCTGTCAATTTTTCACGTGTATTTTTTTACTTATGTCATTAGTTTTAAATATGCTATTTGTACTTTGAAATATGCAAGGTCATTAATATGTATTATGTACTAACATTTTGATAACATTTTGATAACATTTTAGGTCTTTGTCAGAAGAAGACAATGATAAGGTTTGTATTTGCACATAATATAAAAATAAAATTTATAAATAAAAATTCCCATACTAAGAAATCACCGTATTACAACTATTTCACTATTGTCTCTTAGGGTGAGATTTATAAAGCGTACTAATACTTTAGCTTACTTTACACTTGAAACAAAATCGACATATACAATGCTATCTTCTTCTTTGTCTTACCTTAAGCTAAGCCAAGTCTAAATTCACAAAAACGGTGACTTATGAAAAACTAAAATAATATTCTCAAATTACCATATTATTTTTTTATTATTTATTATTATAGAGGTATGTTACAGTTTATCAGATATAAATGGCAAAATTGGGTGCAAAGGGGCTCTACCAACATCTATAGGGCCCCAGCGACCTCACCTGCTAGTGGCGCACCTGCTGATAAACGGACGAGGCTCGTTAATTTACGGTACCTATGGAGTGGCTTCGGCCCCTACGTGGGTACCAGGTGGTACAACAGTGTTGGTCCGGGGGGGTACCACCGTGCAGCTGTGCTAAAGCCCCCCAAGTAACCCAGCCCAGGCTGGGTTGCGTTAGGGGTTCAGTAGCTGCACCGCCGGGCCCGGGGCGATGTATGGTGCAGCAGGCATGGGACCAGTGGGGGCGAAACGGAGTCTAGTGTGGGTGGTGTGGGTCGATTCGCCGGCCAGGGAGACCCTTAGCAACGGCGTTGCCGCGGCCGCCCGCAACAGTCATGGGGCCCGCCTGGGGCCAACCACCCCAGGAGGCTGCCCCACATGTTGCGCATAATCCTGATGTGGGATCGCCGCTCCGGGTGGTAACCGGTGTGGGGTAGCGGCGGCCTTGCATCAGGGGGGTTTGGGAGCCCTTCCGTCCGGCGAGTCGGCTCCGACCTAACCACACGGTTCTAGACAAAGCTAGCCCCTGCGCTTTGTCACTTACTGCTGCACCAAATGTCGCCCTGTCTTCACGCTTCTTCTTCAAAATCTACAATGGCAGTGCAACAAAAAAGAAATAAACGTTACACAGCGGCCCTAGGAAACCCCACAACTTCACATTTCGAGGTGGAGTTCACTAACGTCCGTGGACACCATGCGAACCTCGATACCGTCCACCACCACCTTGAGACGGCACGGCCCGCTGTGATGTTCCTCACGGAGACACAAATACGCCGCCCTGACGACACGTCTTACCTGTGTTACCCCGGCTATGTCATCGAGGAACAATTTCGAGACAAAGCCGGGGTGTGCGTGTTCGTTAGGGCGGATGTTTGCTGCCGCCGGTTGCGCTGCCTAGAGAACCCCTCCAATTCCGTCCTTTGGCTGCACGTAGACCATGGCTCTATGAGCCAGATCTACGTGTGCGTCTACCGATCCCACACAGGGGATTCTGAGACAACAAAGCTCTTCCAGTACCTCAGCGAGACGGCTGATGAAGCGCAGGTGCGGTTCCCGAACGCTGACCTACTGTTTCTGGGGGACTTCAATGGCCATCACATTGAATGGCTGGGGTCCCTCAAGACTGATCATGCGGGTAGAGCCGCCCATGCGTTCGCTCTCTCCCACGGTCTGACCCAGATGGTATGCGGGATCACCCGGATACCAGACAGGTCAGATCACGCGCCCGCTCTGCTGGATCTACTGCTGACGAGTCGCCCAGCCCAGTACAGTGTTTCGGTAGGAGCCCCACTGGGTAGTTCCGACCACTGTGTTGTTCACGCTGGCATGAAGGTGTCACCTCCTGCACGTCCTGTGCAAACGTCACGACGACTATGGCACTACTCGTCAGCGGATTGGGACGGTCTACGCGATTATTTTGCGTCCGTCCCCTGGAGCCAGCGCTGCTTTGTAGGAAAGGCTCCTTCGGATAGTGCTTCTGCTATTGCTGGCGAGATCAGTTTAGGGATGGATTATTACATCCCTTTCACTGATGTCGCCAGTATCCGCAGAGCCCGTCCCTGGTTCGGGCGAGATTGTGCCAAAGCTGTTCGACAAAAACAGTCGGCATATCGCGCCTGGATCAGGGCCCGGGCTGTGCGCGACCCAAACGTGGGCCACCTCAAAGCAGCGTACAACCGGGCCACAAAGTCGAGTAAGAGGGCCTTTAAGAGAGCGGATGCCCAGCGCGTCGCGCGGCTTGGTCAGGAGCTCACTTCCCATCCCACGGGCAGCCGTGGATTCTGGCAACTGGCCAAAGCCGTGCAATCTAACTTTTGTCAGCCCTCGCTGCCACCGCTGCGTTACCCAGATGGAACACTGGCTCACAAAGCCCAAGAGAAAGCGGATATGCTCGCAGACCTCTTTGCGGCTAATTCCCGGGTCGACGACCGTGGCCTGCAGCCCCCCGCCATCGCCAACTGTGGCCACACAATGCCTGATATTGTTATCAGGCAATGTGATGTACGGGCAGTGCTGCGGTCACTCGACACGCGGAAAGCCAGTGGCCCTGACGGCATTCCGGCGGTGGTGCTACGAAAATGTGCAGCTGAGTTGTCTCCAGTATTAACGCGTCTGTACCGCCTGTCATACTCTTCAGGGCTCGTGCCGGAGGTCTGGAAGGAGGCGAACGTACAACCGATCCCCAAGAAAGGGGATCGGTCCGATCCAGGCAACTATCGACCCATAGCTGTCACCTCAGTCATTTGCAAGGTGCTTGAGCTCCTTATAAATAAGCAGCTCATGCAATTCCTAGAGGATCACTCGCTAATCAATGATCGACAATACGGCTTCAGGCCAAAGCGATCAACGGGTGATCTTCTGGCATTCGTAACGCATGTCTGGGGTGGGGCTATGGAAAGGCACGGCGAGTCCTTGGCTATTAGCCTGGACATCGCCAAAGCCTTCGATAGGGTCTGGCATGCTTCGCTCCTTTCCAAGCTTCCGGCATATGGTCTACCTCCTCAACTGTGCAGCTGGATTGCCAGCTTTTTAAACGAGCGCCGAGTGCGGGTCCTCTGCGATGGCCAGGCTTCTCGCTTCTTGCAAGTGAATGCCGGGGTACCGCAGGGGTCCGTACTATCACCAACTCTCTTTCTTCTGCATATCAATGATATGCTATCCCTCGGGAACATTCATTGCTATGCAGATGACAGCACACTGCACGGGAGTTACTCGGTTCGTCCGACGGCGGGGCGATCTGAGATTGAGGAGGAGAGACGACGACTCGTGGCTGATCTCGACCGTAACCTCGACAGTATCTCTCAATGGGGTACCGAGAACCTGGTCGAGTTCAATGCCCGCAAAACACAGGCGTGTGCATTTACTGCGAAGAAATCCCCTTTCCTTCCCCTACCCTCTCTTCAGAATGCATTATTACCAATGAAGGACAACCTTGATATCCTTGGCATAGACGTTCGTCGAGAGCTCAATAATAAAAACTACATCGAAAGATGTATAGGGCTAGCTTCGCGGAAACTAGGAATACTGAATAAGGTAAAGAGATTCTTTACACCGGACCAGAGGTGTCTGCTGTACAAGACGCAGATTAGACCCTGCGTCGAATACTGCTCTCACCTCTGGGACGGCTCCGCGAAGTATCTGCTGGACGCTCTCGACGCTATGCAGCGACGGGCTATCCGTATTATTGGTTGTCCGGAGGTAACGGGAAGCCTTGAGCCGCTAGCTCAGCGCCGAACAATAGCTTCCTTGGCCGCATTCTACCGTATTTACCACGGCGAGTGTTCTGAAGAGCTCTTCAATCTGATCCCACCCTCTTCCTTCCGATCCCGAACGACTCGTGCCGGGCAGAGATGCCACCCCCATACAGTGGATAGCATGTTCGCGAGAACCGAACGTTTTAAACGTTCGTTTCTCTGCCGAACGATAGTGGCCTGGAACGCCCTGCCTGTGCACGTGTTTCCTCCCACATATAATCCTGGGTTCTTTAAGCGGAGCGTGAAGAGGCACATCAGTAGGTCGTCAAGTTGAGGGCCACTCTCAATAGTAATGTGTGCTGTGAGAGTGGCCCACAATCGCTAGACGTCGTCACGACTTACCACCAGGCGGGCGGCGTCAATTTGGCGAACCAAATATAAAAAAAAAAAAAAAAAAAAAAAAAAAAATTACACTTATAACCATGTGTTTAGAACTTAGCTCGAGCTAAGCCAAGTGAGACCTCAAATTCCAAATCAAAGATTGCACTTGGCATGCTCAGCTAAGATTTCGCTTAGTCGAGCTTGAGTTAAGTTCAAGCACTCTCTATAAATCTCACCCTCATTGACGTAAAATTCCCAATAGCTGTAAGTACAGTCTTTCGACACAGCGTCTGTGTACATACATTGAGGTACTTACAATGGTGCAATTATTTAGCAGAGACTTTCATTTTAATATTTCATATAGACTCCCAATGGTATTGGTAAACTTAAAGTTTACAAACATAATATATACATACTTATGTATATTTGTCAGTTGTCTACACTAGCCTATTGTAGCCACATGGGACCTTTTATGTAATGTTTGCTAGAGACTTGTTTTAGCGATTTATTATGTAAAATTAATTGTTCCTAATATCTCCTCCTTAACATTTTATATTTGAAGCCCGACCATTACCGTCGATCAAAGAAGACGCGACAGAGAAGAGACAAGACAACAAGACATGACAAGTATGATTCCAAGGACTCGAAGGGTACGGAGGAATCAGCGTCTTCTGACTATGAGAAGAATCCTGGGAATCCATTTACTATATTTAAAAACAAATATAAACAAAACTGGTTGTGGAATCATCAGGTAAGTTACTTTTTTGACTGACTTCAATAGAGGAGGACGTCCTGCTTCCCGTGTATTTCAATTTAGTTCTATTCGAACAATTATTTGGTCCCATTTCGGTAATTGGAAATCGGTTTTTTATGTCAGTGTTTGACGTGATTTATTTAATTCGCATATATCAAAACTAGCCAAGTGCCCAACTATCGTCAGAGTGGCTGAACTCGTTTTATCGTTTACGGTACAGTCAAGATCAAAAAAATCAGAAGTAACAAAATCGGTATGTCTGTTTCCGCATAATGCGAAAGAAAAATAGAGATTAATTTATATAAAAGGATGACTTGATGAGTATATGCCTCGGTTATAGATAAACGTAAAATATAATAATTTAAATTTTCTAAAATTCTAAGGATTATTTCAGATGGATGGGGACCATATGAATATAAACCCACTTGGACCACAGTTTGCTAACATGGGACCAAGTGGAACTGATCTATTCTTTGGTAGAAAATGGTGGTATTTCAACCAGGTACGGAACATGATACATCATCATCCATTGGAACATGGTCTTTTGGGTTAATTTAATACGTTGCTATACTTATACCCAAAACGTCGAGCGAAAAAAGCGAAAGTTAAGCTGGTATCCGTACTTAACCTGCGTAGATTAGGTTTTTGTCCCGATTTTCTCAGAAATGTAGTATTGGGCTCTAAATAGCCTACTATAGGATCAGAATCTAAAATTTTATGAATATGTTCAGTCCAAATTTCATCAAAATTAAAAAATATTATGCAATAAATGCTGACTGTATCTGGGGGGGGGGCTGGGCCGATGCACGCTTGTGCATCGGCCCAGAGAGAGAACCATAGTGCAGGGCACAAGGTTTGTCTCTTATGTACGCATATGTATTTTTCTTTTCAGGACGATTACAAGCCGATGGGATAATTTAAATGCAAACTGAATATTTAAATAAACCAAATATCATTCTTGTTTTATTTCATCCCTAAGTAATTATAAATCTCAAAAACTAAAGTGTTTGGCAACTCAAATATTGGATAGAAACAGGCGTTACCTCTGGTGAGAATCCATGACAAAGTAATGGTAAGTAAGATGTTAAAAACCTTTTAAAAAATATAATAGCATTATTTTTTCGCAGATTTAAAAAGACAATAAAACGTCGACAATTGTTTCGCCTCTAAACGAGGCATTATCAAGACTGTCTCAAAGAGAACAGCAAAATTTGTAGCCAGAACATATTTGCTTATAAGTAAGAGTGCGCAAATATCGTTAGTGCGATGTAGGATTTCTCACAATAACTAACGCGGGTAGAAACCGCAAATCATACTAACGAAATTCAAAATAGGTATTCACCGATACAAGACATTATCTTTTTTAACTTGTTGTATAGAAACGCCAAGTGACACATACAAACCAACAAAGAACTACTGTGTCTGTCTATTCACAAACAAATTAAGTAAGGGAGGTGTATAAAAATCTATTTGTTCTTTGAGTAAGGTGTCCACATCTCTCCTAAATATTTCTAGCCTTTCCCAAACATTCAACTTGAACCCTTCACATTATTGTTCAAGGAATGACAGGTATCAAGGAGATGCTTCGCGAAGAGGGACTTCTCAGGACAACCGTTGCGGAACGCTGATATATGCTCTCTGTATCTGACCTCATACTGCATATCACAACCATCGCAACTCAACAAATAAACACCTGATCTGCGTGAAACCGACACTAAATCCTTACTATTACACAACTCCCTCAAGGTGTTATGCGTCCTAAAAGCTGTAAATATCTTGTTTTCCCTCATGATCTTAGCTATACTCAACGAGACGGAACCCACGAATGGCAAACATGCAGTGTACTTCCTAGGTGGATCCTGAGTTGGATGTAATAAATGAAAACTAGCATTTCTGCGTTTTTTATTTAATAATGAGTAGACCATTCCCACGTTATAGCCATTACTGTGCGCTATATAACAAATGATAGATAATTCCTCACTGTGGAAAGCTGCCATCTTGTGTTGCCATGGGTGATTGGATGAGTAAGGGATAACTGTGTCTGTACATGTTGGTGTCCTATAGATACTAAACTCATGAACCCCAATCCTCCTAGTAATTGATAGGTCTAAGAAATTAAGGGTGGATTCTGACTCCACCTCTAACGAGAAATCAATTCTAGGGTGTACTGAATTCAGGTTCGAGACAAGGACGCTGAGTTGACGCTTTTGTTCCTGTCCAGCAGATGATAATGTCATCCACGTATCTAAAGTAGTACAAAATATGAATGTTCACAACTATATGGTTAGTCTCGAACGCATCCATGAATATATCGGCTATGAGCGGGCTCAGTGGCGACCCCATCGACAAACCATTTTTTTGCAGGAAAAAATTGTTGTTAAACTGAAAATAATTATGTGTCATACATAATCTTGTTAGGTTAATAATTTCTTCTATTTTATTAAAATTAATCTTTTTGATTGTTAATTTGTTTTTTAAAATATCTAAAACTTCATTGTACGGTACGTTCGTGAACAAACTTTTCACATCCAAGGATACAAGTTGAGCGTTGGACGGTAAAAGTTACCGAGCGTTGGACGGTAACTTTACATTTTTAATTTTATTTATGAGGTCAGTACTATTTTTTAATGAAAATTTTGGATTAAAATCTATTGTTTCTTTAATAATTGTGTTTAAAAACTTCGACAAATTGTATGCTGGAGCACCCCTGTATGCGACAACAGGTCTAATCGGGCACTCTTCCTTGTGTATTTTTGGAAGACCGTATAACAATGGACAACGAGGATTCATGTTTATCAAGGTTCTATACAACGAAGAGTTCTCAGGAAAAAAAGAAGTCGTGGATTTTATAGCAAGCTTTAGTTCTGCCTGGAACTTGTTTTCGTTTTCAAAGTCCAGTTTACAAGCAGGGTCAACCCTTGGAGGACAATAGAGGCAGTACCTAACGGAATGCTTTTGTTGTTACTACTGCCTACCCAGGCAGTAGTAACGTAGTAAGATAAAAGCTACCCAGCTTTTATCAAAGTTTTTATCCAAGACCTTCAATAGTAGCCTAACTTGTTATACCTTGTTGAATAGCTAATGAAACGTAGATATTTTGAAGCGTGTCTGCAGCTTAGGTGTCATAGATTTTTTTTTTACTATTGCTGGTTGAAGTTTGATTAGTACTGATTTTTTATTGATCCCTTCTATCTACGACACATTTAGTTGAAGTAACTCTAATTTTATTTTTCATAATGATGAAGAAACTAATCTGCTACACAAAAATCGTATAAAAATTTAAATTAGAACAAAAATAAATGAAAAAGATAGGCCAATAGACAAAAAATCAGCATTTTTTCAAAAAACCTTCAAAGCCTTATAACTTGAAAAGGGTTAGGTTGGGGGGCAGGGGTCCAAGGTGAAATTTTTCAGAAATGGTAGGAACTACCACCCCTGAACGGGGTTCGCACGACTTACCAGGTAACCCTGTATACATACATATTAAGAGAATATCGAATTTTCACCAAAATTGAAGCATCGACACGATAGCCGCAAAGGCACCGTAATACTGTTGACATATTTTAATTACTGACTCCAACTGTTAGTAACCGTATGAAAATCCTTCAGCTGGTTTGTCAAGTTTTTTTTCTTAATGGTATACCTCTAGCTATAGCTGCGCCTCAGTGATATTGCCATGTCCCACCATCAAAAGCATCTTCTACTGCTCCACTTTTATAAAGCCAAGTTACGCATGGTAAGCTTCAAAAATCCATAGGCATTATCACAAAGCAATAGTTTGATGTTTTGGTTAGACTTTGTGCCTTTTATTTGTAAGAGTTCATGTTGTTGAAATTATTTATTTAACTTTATCACTTGCTCAAAAAATTGAAAGCCCAAGTACTTACTATTTTTTTTTGTAAACAGAAGGTTGTAAGTTAGTCGAAACTCAAAATACGACCAATGTTTCAATATATACCGCCACAGTCATCGTAATGAATAATTCACACCACTAATCGACACAATGACAAGACACTCGCACTGAAACGTCACGAGCTTGCACTAAAATATGCAATACGACGGTTGTAACAGCATTTGTCGCTTGTTGTCGTGTCTGAGAATAGACGTAAAGGTGCACACAATAATGTCTATATACCTGAGGGATGGGCAGAGGTGTATGACACACCCACATTAATTTATTTTGTCCGACATCCGGCCGTTTCTGAAAACCAGCGCTATCGACCTGCACCGCCACTTAGACAGTTTATTCCATGTTTCCAACGTTGGACGACACAACCTTCCGCATTGCCACTTGTCTTCGGCTGGGTATACCGTGTGTATCTTCGCATCATTGCAATTCTGGAGTAGCCGTCGACAATCTGGGACACCATGGCCTTTCTTGTAGCAGAAGCGCAGTTCCTATACCTCGGCACGCTATTCTAAACGACATAATTCGTAGGGCCCTTTCCACTGCAGGTCTTCCGGCCATACGTGAGCCAAATGGGTTAGCAGGAAGCAATGGAAAGACACCAGTGTCTTACCCCCAAACGGCTCAAATATGTGTGCTGCTCTGTGTCAGTCTCTGTGTGCGCTCGGACCCCCGAGCTACTTTTTTATCACTCAATGTGGGAAAATAAACATGTTCTTTGTTTCATTTTTGAGTTTCTATTTTTTTTTCTTTTTATTTTCTTTGTGCTTAATCGTATACTCTTAAAGATAATGCGTCCATCTCTTTGTGGGAATTTGTTTATTAATATAAGAAAGAAAATTAAAATCCGATTGTTTCAAAAACTAAGAAAATTTGATTGATAAATTTCGTTGTGATTGAAAATACTATTAAAACTAACTAAAAAGGAATTGAATGTATTTTCTTTCTTTCTGTAGTTTAAACAGAAATATTTATTGGAAAAAAACTAACCGTTCTGTCATTTCAACAATCAGAATCGATTTAACATTATCTACCATTTCTACAGTTCGAGCTCAATCTAATGACAAATGCATTTACAATTATTTTCTGACGTTGTTACATGCCAATCATTCCGGTAATAACTTTTTTTGTAATTTTAGATAAAGATATGCATGCTGCTTTGAATAATGGATATTGCCACTACTTTTTCAGTTTTACTGGTAAAATATTTTTTCTAAATACTAACTTTTATGAATCTTATCTACTTAAACGGCAGTAAAATAGAAAATTGGTTGTAGTTTAGTATAAAAATGTATAAATTCGTTTTATTAAGTATGTCGCAAAGTAAATGAAAATAATAAATGGACTGTCATGTTTGGCCTTAAAAGCGACGGATGAAAGACAGTGGTCCATGTAGTGGAGATGCAAATGTTAAGATGGATGTGTAGTGAGACGAGAATGGATAGAGTAAGGAACGAGTATACGTAGGTCACACTATAAGTTTTGCGTAACTTAAAAAAACAACATGTTAAAACCAAAATATTATGTTTATTGCTTTTCAAAATACTCTCCTTTACATTTTAAACATTTTTTCATGCGATCGAACCATTTTTTAAAACAGGAGGACCACAGATCTGAAGGCATGTTTTCTACGTGCTGATTGAACGCTATCACTGCGTCTTCGGAGTTGGTAAAAGTGAAACCTCTCATCAAATCTTTGATTTTGGGGAAAATACAGAAATCACAGGGTGCTAGGTCGGGGCTATGCGCAGGATGGGTGACGAGTTGTACTTTTTCGGAAGCTAAAAATGACTTTGTTCTGTTGGCCGTGTGTGAAGAAGCGTTGTCATGATGTAGGAGAACGCGGCTTTTGGGTCCTCTTTCGCAAACTTTTTCTAACACCCTGGGTAAACAAATGGTAGAATACCACTCGGCACTAACACCCTTTTGATCTTCAAGTGGAATTGTACTGATGGGACCCGTAGCTGAGAAAAAAAATTGCGATCATTTTTTTACCAACGTTTCTCGCCTGCCTCACTTTTGTTGGCTTGTTCTCATTTTCAAACACCCATTCACAAGATTGCTGTATTTTTTAGGGTTCAAAACAATAAATCCACGTTTCGTCTTCTGTGACAATGTCATAAACAGCATTAGAATGTCCGTGGTCGTACTTCAGTAGCATCTGTGAGCACCATTCCACGCGAGCCCGCTTCTGCTCCGCTGTCAGTTCATGAGGGATCCAACGACAACAAAGTTTCCGAACTTTCAATTCTTCGTGTAAAATTTTCTGTATTTGTCTCATACCAATCCCCAATAGTCCATGAATTGTGTCCCAAATTTCAAAAACTGATTAAATCTGTAGTTTTGAATCTATATAGTTACAAAAATGTATTATTTTGATTTAAAACAATCATTTACATAGTTTATTTTGCGATCTAAAAAAAATATTTAAATTGGTAACGAAAACGCTCCAATCTGTCATGGCGCCTTGGGCGATGTCACACGTTGCGAAACAAATCAAAATGTGTTTGACGAAGCTATCCTGACAAAAAACGAACGAAGTTCACTGCAGCGATTAAGCCATAAATTTGTCGTCTAATCGTAATATAAATATTCAAGCGCAAGATCGCTTATTAGTTTTAGTTTTTTCACGACCAAAAGGTCAAAAGCGCCGTGAATATCATGGCGCTTACGCGTTTCCTTCAACGTATTCCAAGAACATGTCACTTGTAAGGATTATACACTAAAGACGGGACACGCATAGGTTTTTACCTACGACGGAACGGAGATGGTATATGGGTCAGGGGGTGAGAGGATGTTTGTGCAAATACATGTTACCATTTTTCTCCAAAACTACTGGTCGGATTTTGATGCAGTTTTTAGTTATGGGTTCAGGTTTGAATGGTGCATGTTCTTAGATAAATGTTACGATGACAACTCACCAGAAGGCGCTGCAGCGAACATTATTTGTGAAAAGCAATGTTGCCAATTTTCTCAAAAACTAGTAGTCCGATTTTGATGCAGTTTTCAGTTATGGGTTTGAGTTAGATTGGTACAGGTTTCTAGATAGATGTTAGGGTGACAACTCATCAGGGCGCGCTACAGCTAACATTATTTGTGATGAAAATAAATTTTGATGCGGCTTTTTTTAGGAATGGATTTGTAGTTGATTAGTGAGGGTTTTTATATAGATGTAACGACATCAACTTACTAGAAGGCGCTCTTTAAGAAGTTTAAATAAAATAAAATTAAAAATTTTGAAAAAACCTACGACGATTAAAAAGCAATTGAAAAAAGGATAAAATAATTTAAAAACCTCCAAAAAGTTAAAAATAAATTGTGTTGGTTAGCCCTTTAACTTTGATATAGGTGCCTAGCAATATTTTGATTCAAGTGTTGTCTCGAAATGCACATCGAAATAATGCGCCAAAACTGCGTTTTGTTCAACCTACTTTTGTTAGATTTATAACAATTTAACTTTAAAATTAACAAAAAATCGTAAATTAATAAAAACGTACGAACAATTAAATTACACAGACACAACTTGAACAAGAATTCAGCTCTTCATACATACTTACTCTATGGTGTGAGAGCACAACGTGTGACGTCATATTTTCGGATTGGTGTTTGATGTCACGTGACTGAATGCCTAATTTATCCAAACTTATTTTCTAAAAATAATAGTAATCTTTATTCTGTCGACTAATTTATATTACTTTTTGTTGTCTATTCATTGGAAATAGTCATAAGAAACATACACCAATCCGATTTATTCTTAGTGGACACAAGCCTATTGTCTCATAGGTAATCCGCGGGTTTTCTTCAATTAACCGCTTAACAGTAGCCACATTATTTTCGTTGACGGCAGTTGAAGGCCGCCCTTCACGAAATTCGTCCTCTCCTCATGTAAAGAAACTTCAAAAAAATTATCGCTCTAAAATCTTTTCGATTTAATTCCATTTTCGTTGCATACACAGAACTTTGATGCGTGATAAAAAACAATTGACAAATGATTTCCCGCCAACTGTTTTTTTTTTATTACTAAGAAGGTTGCAACGTTTAAAAAAATATAACATTCGAAATTCAAATAGTTCCGATTAGCTAGAAGTGCAAAACTTTTAGTGTGCCCCATGTATTAGAGAAAGTTTGAAAGTTGCGCCAGTGAACGAAAAATTGAAAAGCGAGCGGCTGTCATGGTATGGCCATGTTATGAGAAGAGAGGAAAGCAAGGTCGTTAGAAAAGGTGCAAACTTTGACTGTAGAAGGTTTAAGAAGTAGAGGTAGGCCAAAGAAAAGATGGATGGAATGTGTGAAAGGAAAAGAGGATATGACAAGAAGAGGAGTGACTGAAGCAATGACGTTTGACAGGGATGTGTGGAGGAGAAAGACGTGTTGCACCAACCCCAAATAATTGGGATAAGGGCAGGATGATGATGAAACAATTGAATAAAAACTTTTTTACTTACTCGGGTGCTAAAGGTGTCCTCCTGTCGGGAATGTAAAGGGAGATTATGTGTGTTTATGAAACCAAGAAAAAATACGGATAATTTTTTAATTTTCAGTATGTAATGGGCTGCAATGGAGTCAGTTTAATAGAACAATTGAAACACATTGCGGTAATTGATAATACTATTATTCTTGTAATTTAAAATGTTATATCCCCTTTGATTTAATAGGTAAGGAAAATCAGGAGAAGAAAGGAATTGAAGTAGATCTACACAACTCTCACATGCTGTGCGACCTCATAAAATTGTGTCTTTAACACAGTTGGCACTGTGTTAAAGACACAATTTAAAGTCAAAATATTTAAGACGCGAAGAACATTTCGCCAGTCAGTTAGTTCGTCTAGTAATTTCGTGTCATATAATATCGCAGTCTCTGGGCAAGTTGGATATATTTGCCAGTACCTTGTTCATCTCTCAGCAAGCACGCAGTAGCTTGCAGGGTATGACTTGGGCCCCAGAGATGCTATTAGGAACCCCTTGCCCATTCCCGTTCTATGGCTAAATCTGTTTGTTTGTTTTGTTTAAATTAGGTGACTTACGTTGTTTCTTTTTTCTTTCTTTCTTATTATTAATTTTAAACATTTATCTTCTTTATTTTAAAAGTGTTTGTTACTTATTTATTTTGTTTACTTTTCCAGTTATATTAATGGCGGGGTTGTGTATCCTATTGTTGTTACTCTGTTGTATGTCCTTCTCTTGTGTGCAAATGAACACTTTTTACTTATTCCTTTTTCTTCTTCTTTCTTTCAAACACATCTATAACTAACTATTTGAAATAAATAAAAAAGAAGTGAAAGAATAGTCCTATTCGGCGTATTTGTGATGGAAAAAGCATGGTTCTAACCATAAGTCATAGTGTACTTCTTTCTACGTTTAATTTATGAACGTGTTTTAATTAAAACGTTTTTTGTTTATAGAAAACAAGAATGGAGAACAACGGTTATATAGCAGGTTTCCAGCCATTTGTAAGTATTAATATTTACAGCATAGATAAAACTAGAAAAGAAATACAATTTAGAAATCTATTAATAATACAAAAGGTCTACAAAAAATTATAATGGTATACAGTTACTAACATTATATAAACTCTTAAGTTTTGTGTTTGGCTGTCTGTTAGTAATTAGTAGTACCTATTGAGCTAACAACGCTGAATAAGTATTATATTTTATATCACTTGGGACCAAGTGGTAGGAAAATTGTATATACAAAAATATTTTAAACCTTAAACCTACAATTGAAGAATTATTATTTTCAGAGAAGACTAAATGGATTTAATTCGGGACAGCGATCTCTGATCCTAGGAGCGCCTAGTTATCCTAGTCATCTGCCTGAAGCCGAGCCTCTTTTGCCGGGTCATACTTTGATACGACCTTCGCTTAACATGCTCAAATCTGCTGTGAAGTTTCCTCACAAAGAGTTGGATGGCGGCTCCGGCGTCTATGGAAATGCAGACAATTTGGGAATATCGTAAGCCATTTTGTTTAATTACTTAAAGTGTATTACTATTTATAATAACTAGATGCTCGTATAACTTGCAAGTTACACAGCGTATTATGTGTTGCAAACTGAAAGAAAGAAAGAAAACAAAGAAAAGACGTTTATTTCACAAACACAGAAGTGACGTAAACAAGTTACACAGTAGAAGAAAAGTAAAACTATGTAAAGGAAGGTTGTCGGTGCATACTAGAGCACGTCACATCTGCGTGGAAATTGCTCTCCTCTGAGCATGTGCTGAAGTGGTTGGTAACGTTGACCAGCGCTGATTTTCAGAGGAGGCCATATACACTGAAAGTTGCTGACCATCTATAATAATAATAACATAAAAGCTGGTTTACACTGATAACACTGTGCAATATATATTAGAAACAATTACAAAAACAACGTGGGTATTCTAAATTAAGTAAAACGTTTATCATAAAGTTAACCGGTATACCTATCTACAGTGTAAAGGGCTTGTAGTTTCTGTGATGAATTGTGGTCGTCACGGAACTGGAGCCACAATAGCAAGCTGAAATTACATTGGGTTATTCGTATCTGACGCCTAACAGATATAATGCCCGTTGGAGAATTGTTTAGTTTTCATTGCTCAAACTCAGCTTAGTTTGAAACTCTATAGGTAGTGTTCAATTGTCCTAACATAGATATTGTACAAATATATTTATAGTCGGGTTGAGGATTAAGTGTTATTAATTTTTCAGTTGGGCTCAAACATCTGATCGTGTATTATATACAGGATTTCGTAGGAATAACAATGATCTTCAGGTAAGATTTTAGTTACATTAAACACACAAGTTCCTTACCGCCTTTGGTAAAGTAATGATTTTACCAGCAGGAATGCATCTACTTGACCATGTAATTACCACCATATTGTTTAAGACTTGACCATGTAATTACCACTATATTGCTTGAGACTTGACCGGGTGATTGCAACTTAATTGCTCATAAATAAATATTATGTAGGTGTTCATGGGGTAGATGACTGCGATCATCCTTTTTTGGAAGTCGGTTGAAAAATAAGGTATTTTTCAACCGACTTCCAAAAAAGGAGGAGCTTCTCAATTCGACTGTATGTTTTTTTTAATATTTGTTACCATATATTTTCGTACTGGGTAAACCGATCTTGATATTTTTAATTGAACGCTACTACGAGTACTTCCCAAGTGGTCCTATTTCAGTTTGGTCCCATTACGAAAACTATTTGGTCCCGTTTCGGTAGTTTGAAATCGGTTGCTGTGTCAATTTTTGACGTGTATTTTGTTGAAATATAAAACGACAAGTCTTCTATCCAGTTTGTATAAAATACGAGTACTATGTCGTATTGTCATATAACATTTAATACATAAGTAAATTTTAATTATTTATTTTAATGGTGGCTTACTGTCTATCTACACACACACACACATATCACGCTTATGTCCCCAAAGGGGCAGGCAGAGGCGCATTACACACCCACTATTTGCCAGTATTTTTAGTCTCACATTATTGGGGGCAAGCCTATTGCCGTCACCGGGCACTCTAGAAAGTGGGTATGTCCAAAATGGGCCAATTAATTTAATAAAATAAACAGCTATATTATAATTTTGAAAACTCAATTTGAAACCCGTTGCCTTGCGTTGAAATATTGATCAAAGGCAACAAAATCTTACGTGCCAGCCGTTATGGCACGGCCAATTAAAGGCCTGAGCGTCTCGGACTCATCCTATCTACACTTTATTTATCTCAATGGTTTGTCGACAGATGCCAATTACTAAGAATACAGCGTAAGTTTTTCTACTAATAAAATATAATTATTTTAATATTAGATACTAGTACTACCTATAATTACAGAATAAGGTGCACCATAACGCCATAACGCTTAGCTCCTCAAAGTTGTAGATAAGGCATATTACAAATAGGAGCCGAACAGCAATGTACAATGTTAGGTTTAAATTAATAAGGTTACATTTGACTGCTCCGCCGAAGCCACCGAGGCTTGGTCGGTAGTGCGTCCGCTGTCGACGCTGGAGTCTCGGGTTCGATTCCCGGTCGGGACAATCTTTGTGTGATGACACATACGTTTGTACCGAAGTCTGGATGTTTCCTATGTATAATATGTATTTATTAATAAAAAAAAATGTATATAAGTATTTATATCAGTTTATCTAGTACGTATATCACAAGCTCTGCTTAGTGTGAGACTAGATGGCGTTGTGTGAATTGTCTTAACATATTTATTTCTTTATTTGTTATTTATTATTTGGTTTTATTTCACAGAATCATTATGTTACTAAGCAAGATAAAGAATAATAAGGTATCTATTTTTACAATAATATTTCATCATCATCATCATCATCAGTTAAAATATTTCCCATTTTTTTAGGGTTCGGTATTTCAGTCACGGATATCGTAAAGTCCGCCCATCCGTCTGTTCATCCTTCCGTCCATCCTCGGCTTGCCTCCCAAATATTTTGTACTAGAAGGATAAATAATAATAATAATAATAATAATAAATAAATAAATAAATAACCTGGCAACACTGCTACAAAACAGTCACATTTTTTTCTTGAGGAGCATTTACTAAAATATTTTACCTTTAATCTACAATAATACAAAAATATCATTCAAAACATAATAAAAGTACAAATATATATCTATAACAAAAAAATCAGCATGAAGAAAATCCGGAAAAAACACAAACAAATATTTTATAAATTATAGTACACTTTGACACATTATGTCAGTGTAACAAACTGAAAATGATAATATGAAAATAAGATGATAATCAAGAAAAAATATAATGTTGACCAGAGCTGGCGCCAAAAAAGCACAATTACCAACCCCGGACTTGTCGCACAGCTCCGCCTTACAGTCGTCGACAACTGTGACTACTGGTGAGGCGTCGAGCTCAAGCAGCGACGAGTTTTTCTCTCCGCCGACGTCGCCTCTACCTGTACGTCGGCAGGGGAGAGGCCGGCCACCGACTGGCTTGGGACCCCGAGGCCCTCCGGCTTCGATTACGGACCCCGCTACCGGTGGTAATGTGCACCGCATTCGATGGAACTTCGGTATGAATGAAAACGTGATGCGGGCATATTTTGTGGCTACAGAGGGGGGAACTAACCTCACTGCGTACCGTGTTCGCATGCTACCTCTGTTTCAGGTACTTGAACCAGATGTCAACGTATCGGCACAACGCCTATCGGATCAGGTGCGCGCCATACAACGCTGTCACCTGTTGGATGACGCTACACTTGAAAGGCTACGCTTAGAAGTGTGTAGTGGTATCACGCCTTCTTCATTGCAACCATTACCTGTGCCATTACAAAGTAACCGTAATGAAAGAACGCAAGAAAACATCATCTCACATGTTGGTGAAGAAGTGAGTGATGCTGCTATACCTGTAAGTACTCAATACAATGAGGAATTAAGGAGCGCTTTGGAGCGAGCGATTGGTGAGTTTCAATCTGTCCCTATTGAGTGTAGACCGCGGCTTCCGCGTTTGCCCACACATAAAAAAAACGTGGCGCTAGTGTGTGCCCTAGACTCGATGTTAACATCGTTTTTTAACAACTGCAGAAACATTACTGATGCCCATTCCATTCTGTACTGTGCAGCTGTTGCAGTATGTCGAATAGCTGGTGTTAAATTTTTTAAACAAGAAACAGCTATTCGACCAAAGCCTGCTGTACCAGCTTGGCAGTGCAGAATTGAACGGCGCATCAACGAGGCTAGGGTGCTCATTGGCAAGCTACACTGCTTCAGGACGGGCAATACACGCCCGAGAGTCATGCGCTTTGTGACCCGTGCATTCGTGGGAACTAATATTAGGCCCTGTGAATACTCTGTTCGGGTCACAGAGCGCATCGATTACCTGAAGCAGAAAGTTTATGCGTGGGCGAACCGCATAAGGCGGTACAAAAAAAGAGTGGACAGATACACTCAGAATCGCTTGTTCCAAAAAAATGAGAGGTGGGTATATAGAGGGTGGGAGCGACCTAACTCGGATGTGACTGATGGGAGTCTACCTGATGCTGTTTCTACAGTTAACTTCTGGAAAAGCATCTGGTCGACGCCCGTCAGTCATACACAGGATGCGTGGATTAGGGATGTTGAGCGGGCGTGTGAACCAATTCCAGCTATGGAACCTATAACCATATCTGAAGAAGATATTGGTTGTGCAGTTCGTTCGTTGCCAAATTGGAAATCTGCTGGACCGGACGGACTGCACAACTTTTGGTTAAAATGGTTCCGTAGCTCACACGCTTGCTTGGCATCTTGCTTCCAGTCATCCCTTGAGTCATCGTCGCTTCCAGCTTTTATGACTACCGGAGTAACCCACCTCCTATACAAATCTGGTAGTACCACAGACCCCAAAAATTATAGACCTATAACTTGTCTACCTACCATATACAAACTTTTTACATCCATCCTGAGAGTAAAAATATATTCACATGTACAAAACAATAACATCTTGTCAATCTCTCAGAATGGATGTAAAAGTGGGGCACGTGGTACGAAAGAGCTCCTTATTATTGACATGGCTGTTTGCCAGCAGGTACGCCGCAACCGAAAGAACCTTGCGACATGCTGGATTGACTATAAGAAAGCGTACGATTCTGTGCCTCATACATGGCTTCGGAGGGTGCTAGAGCTGTATAAAGTTGATGCAACTCTATGCACCTTTTTGGGGTCATGTATGGGACAATGGAGTACGGTTCTTGTTTATCCAGGGTGTCGTCAGGTTCTAGGAGGTGGTGTACCAATAGGGATTGAGAGAGGTATTTTCCAGGGTGATAGTCTGAGTCCGTTGTGGTTTTGTCTAGCACTAAATCCTCTCAGTACGTTACTAGAGGGTTCAGGGTTAGGCTATCGGATGCGCAGAGGGGGTCAAATTTTGTCCCACCTTTTTTACATGGATGACCTAAAGTTATTTGCCCCTAATGGCCCCGATTTGATGGCTTTGCTAAAAGTTACTGAAACTTTTAGTAAGGCCATCAGTATGGAGTTTGGGGTAGATAAGTGTGCGGTCATGCATGTAAAAAGGGGCGGGATTGTGGAATCTGAAGGAGTCAATCTTTCAGATTTCACACGATTTGGGTCGCTCTCCGCAACCGAAACCTACAAATATCTAGGTATGTCTCAAGCTCTGTGTATTGCTGAGACTGACATGAAACAGAAGTTGCAGGATCGTTTCTTTGGCCGCCTGAAAAAAATACTGAAAAGTCTTTTATCAGGCGGTAACAAGGTGCGTGCTGTCAACGGCTGGGCCATGCCAGTCTTAGTTTACTCTTTTGGCATACTTAGATGGACTCAGACGGAGTTAGAAGCTCTGGATAGGAAGGTGCGTTGTCTATTGACTTCATATCGAATACACCACCCACGTTCGTCAGTAATGAGGTTGTATATACCACGGAAATGTGGGGGTCGAGGATTTTTAAATGCCAAGACTCTCCATAACCGTGAGATATGCAACCTTAGAGAGTATTTCCTACAGGTGGACGTGGATGTGCATCGAGATGTTGTGGCAATAGACAACGGACTGACCCCGCTGTCCCTTGCGAAAGAGAACTGGCGCAAACCTGTAATATTAAGTGTATCTGATCGGAAGGAAGTATGGAAGAGCAAGGAACTGCATGGTCGATTTTATCGGGCTCTAAATGGGCCCGATGTTGATTCAATAGCATCGGTATCCTGGTTACGATTTGGTGATCTCTTCGGAGAAACTGAGGGTTTTATCTGTGCAATCACTGACGAAGTCGTGATGACGAATAACTATCGGAGATTTATTGTCAAAGATGGGACGCTAGACATCTGTCGGGCATGTCATCGTCCCGGAGAATCTTTAAGACATATTATCTCTGGTTGTTCCCGTCTTGCGAACGGTGAGTATTTGCACAGACACAACCAAGTAGCCAGGATAATCCACCAGCAACTTGCTCTAAAGTATAATCTTGTCGACGTGGAGGTACCTTATTACAAGTATGTGCCCGACCCAGTTCTTGAGAACGGTCATGTCACATTGTATTGGGATCGATCTATTATCACTGATAGGACTGTTATAGCTAACAGACCTGATATAGTGATAATGGATCGATTAAAGCGCCTTGCAGTAATTGTCGATATCACTGTGCCACATGACGAGAATCTCGTGAAAGCAGAAAAAGATAAACAAATTAAATATTTAGACCTAGCTCACGAGATTGTCGACATGTGGGATGTGGATTCGGCGATTATTGTTCCGATAGTCGTATCTGCGCATGGTCTAATAGCCAAGAGCCTCGACCTCCACCTACAGAGGCTCGCGTTAGGCAGCTGGATCAAGGGCTTGATGCAGAAGGCGGTTCTGTTGAATACGGCCCGTATTGTGCGGAAGTTCCTGTCTTTGGAGCCCTAACCACCGGTAGCTTGGTCCCTGTACCCGATGCCGGTGGGTTACTGTTTTTTATATTTTTAAATGTATTTTTTTATAAATCTATTTAAAAATGTAATAAATATGTGTTAAGTGTTAATAAAGAGAATAATAATAATAAATTTTTAATCAAGTGACCAGGACTCATTGATGTTAGTAAAAACTTATAATCTATGTTAGTATCCATATTTATATTGTAGGTATTCCGACCATTAAAAAAACTGAGAACCATTAAGAACACTGATTAAAGTGCCGCACTGTGACTCACTGTCGTACTATACCGTGTGATATAGCACTGCAGTGATTCACGTAAGTACAGTCTAGGCGGCTTGCAATCATCTTTAGAATGCTGTTGGAGCTACCCCGCACCCTGGACACCAGAGACGCACACCTCTTACGCATAGTTGCGTAGAAACAGTTTACCTGTGCGTCGGCAAACATTCCCGATGCGCTACAGAAGCGGGGCAGCCCCACCAACATCCTAAATGCGTTATTATACTGAACGCGGAGCGCGCTGTATGCCCTCTGCGTATACTTGGCCCACAGGCTGCACGTGTAGAATGTTGTGCAGTAGGCCCGAAAGAGCGTAATTTTTACTTTGAGTGAGCAACGTGCAAATCTGCGGACCAACATATTCGCCCGTACAGACAGCGCCCTCCGCTCACGCTCGATGTCAAGGTCATCGTTAAGGTTAGGTGTTAATATATGCCCAAGATTTTTAAAGGTAATAACCCGTTTAAGTGGCAACCCGCTTAGCGTTATCTGCGGTATGTTTTTTGGCTTTTTACTCCCCGCTTCGAAAACCATAACCTCCGATTTCTTGGAATTATACATCAACCCGTGTATTCGAGCGTAGTCTTCACAGGTCTTCAACAGTGTCCTAAGACCACAGATAGACGGGCTCAGCAGTACCATGTCGTCTGCGTAGCTAATATTGTTAACGCAGATACCGTCCACGAAACAACCGACTCTGATACTGCTGAGCTCTTCCATCAACTCATTAACGTATAGGTTGAAAAGCGTAGGCGAGCTCAAACCCCCCTGCCTCACCCCGCAGTCCAACCCAAACGGACGAGACCAACCTCCGGCCCATCGTACAAGGTTCGTCTGTTTGCTGTACCAGAACTTAAATATATTAATGATTTCTTTGGGTATATTTTCTTTATCTAACTTCTTCCATAGTAGGTCATAATTAACTAGATCAAAAGCTCTGGAAAGGTCGAGAAAACAGGCATATATAGGCGTATCACGCTGGGTGTAGTAAGAGACAGCATGCTTAAGGCACAGCACTGCACTGTCTGTTGATAAACCAAATTCATGATAACCAGGTCGGAAACCGAACTGGTTATCATGAATTTTTACGCGTTTGTTTAAGTATGCGTTAAGCATGCTGTCAAATACCTTGGCTATCACTGTAGCCAGTGATATAGGCCTATAGTTATTGTGGTCTACGAGGTCGCCTGTCTTATTTTTAACAATAGGTACGACTACAGTACGCAACATCTCACAAGGTAAGTAGCTATGGCTAACACAGAAACCGTACAACATAGCTAGCACTCGCGGTAGGTGTGGGCCAGCATATTGCAGGTGTTCGATGCTAAGCCCGTCATGGCCAGGGGATTTACCCCTTGACATAGTTCTGATGCTTTTAGCAATCTCCTTACTACTGAAATTAACCCCTATTGCCGTCCCGGGCTCAGCATCGAGCGTCGAACATGATGGCCCCAAGGGTGACTCAACAAAAAAATGTTCTCTGAACAGCTCAGCTATCCCACACGGATCCGACCTGCCGCTAACACTCACAGGGACGCCCGGTTTGCTTTGCAATCTGTTGGTCTGTTTCCAAAAGCCGCGAAAGTCACGATTAGAGTGGTGTGATGCCAGAATATCCATCTTCACTTGGTCTTCATGGTCTTGACACCACTTCAACCGCGACTTAAAGACTCTTCTGGCCTCACACATCTCCTCAAAGACCACCCCAGAGCCAGGCTTCCCGTGCCATACCCATACCCCAAACTTTGCCTTAGCGTCCCTGTGTGCGCCGGCGACATGTTTATTCCAGCCTATAACCGCCCTCTTAGAGCGCCGTCTCCCACCTTCTCGACCCAACACAGCCGCTTCACTTAAGGCTTGCACGATGTCCGAGTACATCTGATCTATCACACTAATATGTCTTGAATCATTACACATACTTTTTGTACAATTACTCAATACAGATGGGAAGTCAATAAGACTCAGTCGCTTATGGCATTCCATTTTAAACAATTCTATTTGACTTTGACTTCTCTCCCCCCATACAACACTACTGGAGCGCATATCAGGTACATAATTCCTCGACACAATTACGTCCAGACAGCATTCGATCACCATTGGAAAATGATCAGACCATAGCACATCTTGCAAAATATTTACATCTCTAACTGAATTGACGGCCGCCTCTGTCACTAAACAGTGGTCCAGCCACCGTTTGGAACCATACACTTCGCACATAAATGTATATGTACTCGACTCTAAACCTAAAATATCTGTATCGACACAGGTCCATTTTTGCTCACTACAAAAATCTATTAGTTCATTATAGAATGGTCTTGATGGGTGCGCGTTAAAGTCTCCTAACATGTACACACAGTCTATATTGCTACTATCAATTATTGCACTCACCGAGCTCAAGACGTCCGTGAATTCCGTTAAGTTTACTGTAGTATCCGTCGGCATATATACACTGAACACCAAAAGCACTTTCTCCTTCAAGTTTATTTTAATCGCACAAACACGAGGATTATTACATTGCACAATGGTCACATCCTGAAAAACGCACCGCTTCCACAAGAGAGCGACTCCGCCGTATGGCCTACCTAGCACCATGCCCGCCGAGGTGTCCATTCCCGATACTCCCGTATAGCTGAACTCGTCGCTTATGCAGTCAAGGAACGAGATATCTTCCGGTAGCAACCATGTCTCTTGCAACGCAATCACATCGGAGTACTTACATAGTTGACGAATGTACGAGGCGGAACGCTTGACATTTTTACAGTTGAATGTCACAAACTTGTACACATTTTCACCCATTAAGAAACAGGTTGAGTGCCGTTATCTAATTTCGACGCATCATCCTTACGCTTCTTTTTGTAATGGACGAAACGACGAAATATAATGCCCTGTGGCCATAATTGTTCATCTAAGTACATAGGGAGCACCCTCTGTGAAACAAAGAATTTATACGCGTTGTGTTCGCATTGACGTTTCATATTAATTTTTTCTAAGTCTACTCTTTCACCCGTTTTTCTCTGTATGTATCCAATTATATCCGACACCAATGTGTCTTTGTGTACATTAGTGATAAACATGGGTATCTTTCGGTCAGCTGATTTAAATTTTCCGTCAGACTCAATTTCACCCTTTCCTAAACAACCTGTAAACCTATACTTGGGTTTTTGTCTCTTTTGTACTAAGGTAAAACCGTCATCCTTTACTGTTTCGACTGAGACAACGTTTGCGTACGATCGACTTGGTACAGGTATATCAATCAGCTGTTCGCTTATTTTTTAAAAAACTTTTTTTTTAAAACTTTGCATGGATTAATATGTATTTACCATACCAATAAGGTATTTTTAAATTATGAAAAAAAGTCTTTTGGTGTTTTTATTTTTCTCACGTCTACCCCAACGTGTCGGGTATCATTAGATAGGTATTTTAAAACATTAAAGGTTACTGAGACAATTTTCGAATTAAGAATCCGTTTGCAAGATATTTAACTTTATAAACGCATTGCTTTTTTAAAGACAGCGCGTCCTCCCACCTCTAAAACATAAACGGCAGGATTGAAAAATCTAGAAAAAAATCCATGATGTAGTCCATATAATTAACTTTAAGGGATAACTATAACGTATTAGATAACTGTTAGTTCAGGAGGTCTAGTAAGAGGCAACGGAACCTATTTAAGTATTTGTAACCCTTAACTTTCTAGTGACTAATAAAATATAGTTTATGCTTTCGATTGTCAGCACTTGGTGAAACAAATAAACTCACTTGTACACATGCTCCACAATTTGAATTGGTAAAGGTATGTGTACAAGAGAGTTTATTTCATAATGTACTAATAAAATAAGTACACCAGAACAATAAAATAATAATTAAATAATAAATATTTTTGGACATTCTCACACAAAGATCAAATACATCTAAGCATTTATGTTTTTCATGTCAGAACCAAGGAATAAAACAAGAAAACATAGTTCTGTAAGTTTTTTATAGTGTTTTTTTATTAAAATTACATGCAATTGTTAAATAACGGGGTGTTAAAGGACCCATCAACTTCTTAAGCCCAAACTCGTCCTCAGTTACACAGCTTTCTGACAAACTGACAAGGCTCTGACATACCCACAGTACCCAACAACAGTAATAACTGCTCGCATTTTATGTTTTATTTCTAACTCCCTACAAGCAAGCTTGTCTGTGTGTGACCTTCTGTTATGTTTGTATCTGTGAGCTGTGACATTCGAATGTGAAGTTAGCGAAATGTGAGTATACTCGTATAAGACAGTCATGTCTAGTGAGTGTTACCCGTTGTCTTCGTGCCGACTTATAAGTGGCTCTGGATTTAGGTGTTCCACTAGGGGCGCCACATACATTAAAACACGTCAAAAACAAGATGTCAGAACAATAACTACAAACAATTAAAGTAGTTTAATTTTTTGCCACACGTAAACTTCTTCTTCTTTTAAAAACGTGGCTCCATCGATATTGATCGATGATTCGCCAATGTCAAGGTAATGCTTGATTAGTTGATAGTCCCGCGCAGAAGAACTAGTTATTCCTAACTAGCTCCAGGTGCAGGACAAGAAACGTTGTTCGGTATGAGAGTGTCTGGAAACCCGATTTTTGCAGAGCGCCAGAGGTAACCTAAAAAGCCACCTGCCACGCGCTCAGCAAAAATCGTACTCCACACGTCAACTTAAACTGGAAAAGCTGTAGTGACATTATTTCAGTGTCAACTGTTCAGACGTTCTGACCGGTTGTCAATAGTGCAGACTGGTCACTAGAGCTCTATATAGGTAGATACGTAGTAATAGATAGTTGCCCTCTCAGGTTAAGCTAAATAATATTTAGAATTAAAAGGGTAGGAATTATTCCCCGAAATATTTCAATTGTATTATTAGGTTGTGAAATCTAAGCTTTAAATGGGATTTCATCTAAATCTTTAAGCATTAAGCTCGATATGACAGAACAAATAAACAAAGTTTACAAATTAATAATTTATGTAAAGAAAAATAGAGTCAATAGACGTTGAGATAAAAATGAAATATTAACATTTACAGAAAGTCGAATACCGCAGGTTCTCAAAGTGAGGTAATTTTTAAACATTTTCTTCTAAACTTGCAGGTAAATATCATCATTTGCCTGCCCTTATCTCAATTATTTGGGGTCGGCGCAACATGTTTTCATCTTCCATACATCCCTGTGACACGTCATCTCCTCAGTCACTCCTTTCCTGCTCATACCCTCTTTCACGCATTCTATCCATCTTTTCTTGGGCCTAGAGCCTCGAGTTCTCAGGCCATTCATACTTTGCACCTTTCTTACCACATTACTTTCCTCTCTTCTCATAACATGTCCATACCATGATAGCCGTCGCTTCTCACTTTTTCATTTACTGGGGCAACTTTCAAACTTCCTCTAATATACTCGTTCCTTACTCTATCCATCCTTGTTACACCACACATCCATCTTAACATTCGCATTTCCGCTACATGCAGTTTTCTTTTATCCGTCGCTTTTACGGCCACACATGAAAGTCCATACAGGACGGCAGGTCTGACGACAGTCTTGTAAATTTTCCCCTGAAGTTTCAGAGGAAATTGGGGGTCGCACATAGTGGCTTTTTGACCTACCGACATTTCATCCCACCTGCGTCAATTCTGTGCTTCACTGTACGATCGATTTCCCCATCGTCCTGGATAAGAGAGCCGAGGTATCGGAAGCTAGAGCAGACTGGCAATGGTACGCCGTCTAGCGTTATGGGTGTAAAGCTGGAGAGACCGCCGAAATCGGAGAACATGTACTCCGTTTAGGTTCTGCTGATTTTCAAGCCTACACTCTCCAGTTTACACTGCCACCCCTCCAGTCTGCTCTGTACCTCAGGCCCGTCTTCACCGACAAGAACAATGTCATCGGCAAATAGCATACACCAGGGGGTCTCTTCCTGTATCTCCGATGTCAAGGCATCCATTATTAACAGGAAAGGGTACGGGCTTAGCGCTGAGCCCTGATGCAGGCCTACCTCCACACTGAACTCGTCGGGGTTGCCAGCAGCACATCGTACGTAGGTTCTCGATCGACAATACATTGCACAGATCAACTCTACATACTTCCCAGGCACACCTTTCAAAGCTCACCACAAAACTGTTCTAGGTATCCGATCGTATGCCTTCTCGAGATCTATAAACACCATATGCAAGTTTTTGTGTGCACGCCTATGTTTCTCAGAGAGCTGGCGGAGTGCAAATATGGCGTCTGTAGTCCCGCGACCAGGCATAAATCCGAACTGGTTTTGGGTAACTTGCAGGTAAATAATGTAGTGTATATTGTTATAATCGCGTCTATTGTAGTACAGTTCCCAATTGTTGTATTCCTTTGCGTAAATAGGCTAATTATCTACCTACAGTAACAGACAGTTTGAAACTACTGAAGTTTGTAAAAATACACCAGATGCTGTATCAATCACTCTGAGTTGCTTGCTCTCCACTTAAACTATTTAGGTGCGACTCTGTAACGTCACTTATTTTATTTATTTTTTATTTATTTATTTGCTTTACTAACTATGTATAAATGATAACTCGTTATGTACTTAAATATTGTAATTTCATACTACTAGAAAAGAGTGTCTGTGAGTTTTATTGCCAGGTTCTTTCTCTCAGGCCCAACCTATTGTTTTACGAATTTGGCAAATGTAAGTTTGTAAATGTAAGTTTAGAAGCAATTTAGACTTTAATTGTAACCTTTATAACTGACTGACGTTCAAAAGCTTTACCTACAAGGTTAAACTTTTCAAAAATATTTTTCATTTTTATTTTTCATTTGTATTTTCATTTTCATTTTTCACTTTCATTTTCATTTTTTATTTTCATTTTATTTTTCATTTTCATTTTCATTTCATTTTCTCTTTAAAAAACCCAAATATCAATAGGTTAATTTTATAGTCCTATTATGACTTTCTATCTTGAATAATCCTGTACGTTATGAGAAAATCTTCAAATCCCTCAGTGAGCTACATTTTCTCAGCACCTTAAAAAAGAAAGACGTTCTAAATTCGTCGGTATTTATTGGAGTTTTGCAAAGTTTCTGTTTATTTTTTGTATAAAATAATCTCTTTCTAATATTCTTTGTACGAAATTGGTAAATATCTATTCAATAATTTTGAGCAGTTGTATTTTGTAAATTGTTGTTTCAGGAGGACGATTTAATAGCAAAATTGTAAGTATTGCATTCCTAAAACTGGTAAGAAGATCCTTCCTTTGTGTCAGCGGAACATTTCGTCATTTCCACAAGATTTCTTTCAAATCTTCATAATATCAATAATTAATGTCGATGACAACGATGATCAGAAAACTCGAATGAGTTTATGTAGCATAGTTAAGTTAGCTGGACTGTTTTGATATCTACTATAATATCATAACAGTATAAAATAGGTTCTGTTTTCAGGCTTCCGTTCTCTAGGTATGCATAATTATATTATCTTTAAAACCAAGCAACGGATTTTGATGCGGTTCTCACCAATAGATAGAGTGGATCTTGAGGAAGGTTTTTGTGTATTTAATTGACTGCTTCGGTGGCGTGGTCGGTAGTGCATCGGCTTTCGACGCCGGAGTCTCGGGTTCGATTCCCGGTCGGGACAAACTTTGTGTGATGACATATGCGTTTGTACCGAAGTCTGGATGTTTCCTATGTATAATATGTATGTATTTACAAAAAAAAATGTATATAAGTATTTATATCAGTTTATCTAGTACTCATATCACAAGCTCTGCTTAGTTTGAGACTAGATGGTGTTGTGTGCATTGTCCTAATATATTTAAAAAAAATAATTGTCAATCAGGCGTAAGCTAGTACAAAATAATATGAATCGTATCCGAGATTTTATTACAAATAATCAAACTTTTCCATTTTTTTTAATGTTCGCGAGGTTTGTTCTACTGTTTGACCATACCGTATGGTCAAACAGTAGAACAAACTTCGCGAACATAAAAAAAAAATTTGGCTTTATCCCCTGCTCCCCCAACCAAAAATAGCTTACGATGAAAAAAATGTTTTAATTTAAGGTACACTAATGCTTTTCGTGGAGATCGGATTAAAAATGTGTCCGCTAGTTGGGAACACTCATACAGACAGACACACGGACGAAAGCAAAATTGTCCAATTAAGTCTCGAAATGTAGACGCAACGAAGTAAGCGTACTTCGTTGGCTCGGTCAATAATATCGGTAGAGAAAAAATAGAGAAAAGAATAGGTACATAAAATCATAGACATGTTAAAATGTAATATAAAATTTTAATATTTGTCTACAGAAAGGCGAATACTGCAAACTATCAAAGTGAGGTAATATTTTTATCATTTTTAACTAAATTCAAAAAGGACCACCTCAGTACTTTCGACTGCGTGAATCTATTTTGATGATGAGTTTTCACTGGAAAACTGATGCTTCCCGAGAGTCATTTCAATTTGATCTACTACTGACAAATAGAAGTATGTCTTTTTGCAAAATTTATTTTTAAACTAATTTTCCTATTAGTTACATCAGTTAAATAAGCTCTGTTCAATAGAATAGATTCTGATATACAACATTCTGTGTCGTGATTTTTATTTTCAAAAATAAGTAAAAGTTAAAAGTAAAAAAAAAAAGTAAAATTGTTATTTCAGGGGGATGATAACATGGCAAAATTGTAAGTATTGCATTCTTAAATTTCGTAAGAGAATCTTCTTTTTGTGTCGGAGGAACATTTCATCACTTTTTCTCACCAGTGTAACCATTTTGTTGAAGGAAGCTGATATTTGTAAAAAAATGTAAGTATTCAAATATTTTAATACGAGATTGATGGCACCCTGGGGGTAACCTCAGTCCCACAAATAGACGTTAAAAATAGCTGCGGTTATCATTTGCAATTTTTTTTATTATATTATTTATGTGTAAAAAAAATACTTTAGCACGGGGTGGCCCCACGTTGGGCGCCACTTCAGCTCGGGGTGGTGGAGAATGGAGTGGGGTACAAAGAAGTGAAAGAATTACTTGCAGGATGGGATACCGTCCTCGAGTCAGTCCTAAGAGGTCCACATGGATACTGAAGCAGTAGTTGAGGTATCCAGCACACGCTCCTAGTCCCTACTCGTAGCAAGTAATTCACACAATATCAGTAAAGTGACGAGGAGGTCATTGACCCTTCGAGATTCTTGACACCGACTTCTATCTTTACCGGTAGCGCCATCTAGTTACGTCTTGGGTACTAATGTAGTAGTAAGAACTGGTACGGCAAGTGATGCAATCTATTGATTCTCGGTGATAGTCCTGTTCCAATAGGTACATAAAAAAGTCTACCGAGCAAATTGTCAATATTTTTGCTTTAGAATTAACGGCTTTAAATGTGAGTTAACTTAGTTATTTTATATCTTTCTATTATTATTGAAGTTGGATTTTTTTTTTTCAGTGGACGGTAGATATATATTTTGTCTTTATTATACTTTAATACTCGTATTATTATATTCATAATATTATAATATTCTCATGGTAATACCATATAATCTATTAATACTCGTACTATGGGTAGATTGTAAACGTACTGTTCTAAATATGTCTGTAAAGAAATGAGTTTTATTTTTCAAAAATCACTAAACCGATAACAAATTGTTTTTATTGTAAAATAGTCAAATTATTAATACACTAATAAACAATAAGAAGTAATTGGGTCATCTTCAAAAATTCTTATAAAAAATATTCCGACAAATTTAGTAATTTCATTAATTACTTAATTAATTAGTAATTTCTACGTTTTTGTTTCGCTTATATTCTGGAATTTATAACGTTTTCAGTTGGCAATTGAAGGAATCCGCCGTAAGTATATTGGGGTTTAACCTTATTATGGCTTGACAAGGACGAAGGGCAATGGACGGTTTTTCAAAAAAAAATTACAACCTGTTCTCATGGCCACTATGTATAGTTAAGTAGTTACATAAGAAAAAAAATACGTAAAAACCGGTAGAGTCGCCTTGGAGGAGATTATTTGATAGGTATTCATTAAAAAAAAAAGGATTTATTAGCAGTGTTGGGTACTACGTACGTGTAATTGCTGACAGATAAACGAGGTAACTGGCAAAAATATCCAAAGTACCCAGAACCGGCTATACGGTCTCCCTCTATTACGTGGTACCAACTGTGTCTGGCGAAATGTGGGTGTAATGAGTGACTACCCCTTTGAGGGTAAATACAGTGTTGTTCTGTATTTTCTGTTAGATCTCCTCTTGTTTTACATTAACAGCAACTCCATTAAGCCGGTTCATCACCACGAGGTACTTAATTATAGAAAACATTTTGTACCATTCTTTTTTGTTATACAGCTTCAAGATTATGGTCGTATAAAATCAGGGTAAGTTGTATCTGTTCTTCCATCTTCATTCAAGTTTGCAAGCCAAATTGTAAATGGTGTCCGAGTTAATCTGACTGAACGGGGTTTTGAAAAGCATACAGAGTACCCAGGAACGTGACTATACTTGCCCAATATTATATAAGAACTAAATTAGTCAAGCCAAGTCCTAGGTTTTTACAAAAACAATGTATAAATAAATACTTTTATTTAATAAATTCTTTCATTCTAGGCTACTGCTTCAACTATTTGTAAGTAAAATTTCCATATTAATAACTAGTTATTTAGTGCTTATCCCCTCCTAGACACGGTGCATCTATCTACTGACTGACGAATGAGGCTCTGGCATCTGGCAAAAAACCTAAAGTGCCCGGCAATTATATTAGGGTCACCCATGTTATTAATACAGGTAAGTTTATTAGTCGTTCAAGGCGTCTGTAGCCTTGGGGCTTAGGTATTAATCTCGCGATTCGAGGACGTGAGTTGGATCCCCGGTCACCACACTACTGACGTGAACCCACTCCTAACTCTTTCAGATTTAGATGTGTTAACGGGAACGCTAAAACTAATATTTGCTATTGCTAGTATTCTTTACGTATAACTTTATTAGATAAACTTTATTTGTAATAATTTTTGTAGCTATTTATTTGTTTTTCATGTTGTAGAAGAAAAATTGTAGAGATATGCAGTAAGTTATAATCTAATTATACTAATATAGAGTCACATTACTACTCTCAAACTGAGTTTCATCTATTTGTGAACACTGTTTGAAAATTCGCTAAGAAATTTTAGAGATTAGCGTACCTACTGCCGCACTGTATTTGGACAAGCCACAAGTATTCTATTTGGACAAAAAAGCAATCTGAGTAGCTAATCTAGCTTTAATATTTAAGTTTCGTCGTAGGATTAGAGAGATTAGGGACCGGTGACACTCGCTCTGGGTCTTTCGTAGTGCAAAGATTGTCCATGGTAATTCAGTGGGGTAATGCTGCCAGCATCATGGACACTTTCGGCCCCGTAACGATGCACGACGCACTCGTTCAGGTTCAGACTGTATAGTGATTTGTGTTTTATCTGACCGTGTTTGACTTATTGTTTACTAGAGGACGCCAGCGGCTTCGCTCGCTTGACAAATACATACACAAAAACCTTCCTTGAGAATCACTCTATCAATTGGTGAAAACCGCAACGGATTTTGATGCGGTTTAAAGTTATAGTTTTAAAGCTCAAAGCATACATACGGACGGAAGAGACTTTGTTTTATGATATGTCGTAATTATTGTGTATTTTGTAAACTTGACATTACATGTATCTGAATACAATTAATAAATTACTTAACAGACTTTTTATCTTTTATTTTCAGTTACATAACAAAAGTAAGTCATTTTCAAGTTGGAGTTCAAGGTAGTAAGTATAAAAAAAAATATAGTTACAGTAAAAATGGTGAAGTTTAAATATTCAAGTAGGCTTTATTCTCTAGATATATCTACCTACAATTTAACATACTCGTAATATAAATGTGGGTGTTGAAGCGCGATTGGTAAAGCAATCCAGATAAATAAAAGTGTGTGGGATCTTCAGTGGTGGTTTGGTGTTGAGAAGTAAGACAGCTTACTGATATTAATACTGCTAGATTGGTTTATTTTATCTACTTTCATAGCATCATGTCTTACGGTATTCTGCTGTGGAGCAACGCTGCAGATATTGAAACTATTTTTATACTTCAAAAGCGAGCAATTCGTTCTCTAACTCAATTAATAGTTTAGAAAACTTCATAGCTTCCCTCTAAACAACCAGAACAAAGTGTTTGAAACAACTCTAACATACTATATGGTCCTTCGAGCCAGATTTTACAGTATGTAAATCTCTACAATCAGTCAACTATTATAATACATATAGTTAAAACCAAAATACCTGGTTACGGCGTAATCACATCATGGACATTATATGAAAAGAATTTGATGAAGATAGAATGCTATCCTGAATGAACTGACAATTTAATTGTAATCATTGTATTTTTTATTTCCACAAGCAACGAGGGGAAGTAACCTCAAACGAGAAATATACCGTAGACTTGCGAGCTGCGAAACCACGTACGATCAGGCGCAACGAACCCCAGAGCTCAGAAGAAATACTACATAATGGCATCGAACTCGACGCAGAAGCCCCTGATAAACCTACAATCTCGAATGAAAATCCTAAACTAGCATGGTTTTTAGATAGTCAGGTGTGTTTAAATGAATAAATATGTTAGGGAATAGAACAACAACGCCAGGCTCAAACTAATGCAGAGCTTGTACTATGAGAATTAGATAACTGATACAAATACTGACTTACAAAAGCGGCAATAATCATTCATCATACAAAAATATTTAACCCGAACCTAGCATTGAAACCCAGAAACTCAAGAGTTTGAGAGAGCAGTCTCTCATGTACCCAGATCTTAAGTTCTATCTACTGAAGCAGGCAAACACGCTTAATTGTAATGCGTGGTTTTACAAACAATCTATTTCCCTAAAGAAAGACAGTAATGCCAGCTATTTTGTAAGCCCCACATAATAGACGGATTAGGCTCTGATAAACATCCTTAATTTTTATCAGAGCCTCATCCGTTTGCTTGGCAGAAGAACCTCTTACGGGTGACGTTAGATTGTACCTCTTAGATCTTGGTGGGACCACTATTATAACACCCACAATAGGTGTGCTTACTATAGATTTGTAATAGTTCGTAGTTAGTGTTAGTAGTTGAATGAACAAAGCAATTAATTTGTTTAGTTGAATGAGTGAATGTTGATTCGCTTATTACGGAAAGTTGCTATTTGACATTCCAATCTATCTAATATATAAAATTCTCGTGTCGCGGTGTTTGTAGTTAAACTCCTCCGAAACGGCTTGACCGATTCTCATGAAATTTTGTGTGCATATTGGGTAGGTCTGGGAATCGGACAACATCTATATTACATCCCCCGTAATGTTAAGGGTAGTCCACCCCTAAAGCAAAACAACATTTGCCGGGTCAGCTTGTAGATCCATAAAGATGTGAGCTCTATCGCCCTATGATCGAACGATAATAATATAACAAAGTCACTTCCGTTTAAAAATTACGTAACGGATTTTAGTGCTGTTTACAGCAAAGGATAGAATGGTTCTTGAGGAAGGATTTTGTATTTATAATTTGTCAAGCGGGAGAAGCCGCGGGCGACCGCTAGATGTTTATAAATCTTTCTCTTATAAGTCTCTTAAAATACTTTGTCACTAATAATTACGTTCACTATTCAGGATTCGCTTCCAGGACCTATACGATCACATAAAGATAAGCGCCCACGCTCCAGAATGGACTGACATGTTACCTGAGATACCAAAAGATGAAGACGAAAAAGAATGGTCATAGTATCCTCTGGTAACAATATTTTTTTAAATACAGAACTCCGAGACTTAAGCCATCTTGTCACCGCGGTTTTAAAAAAAAATGCCATCTTGTCATAAGGTCATATTTTCGATGTCGCTAACACTCACTATTAACTTTTAACAATCTTTTGTCTATTAAATTCCTTAGTATTAAAAATAGCAAATAGCCTGTATGGCTTCGTACTGTTCTGCTAAGCCAAAGAAGTGACGAGGTTAAGTGTTTATGAAGATTTGATGTAAAAGAAAAAATTATATATATATATATATATTAAAATTATAAAATTACAGAATGACACTAAAAAAATCAGAAGAAAGAATAACAACTTATTGAAGTATTTATAATAGGTATTTGGCTAAAAATAAATCAACTATATTATTTTTCATCCAGAGGTTGTTTCATTTCATGAATATTACCGATGGCACAGTCGTAGTCCATAATTGGTTACGTGATGGTTGGGTGGAAACGTCACGTGGATCTTTAAGCACTAGACCATCTTCAAGATTCTTGGAGAGGATGGACTGTGGAGATTGATACATTGAATTGACGTAACCACAGTCCCTAATTTGTTGTTCTAAGGATGTAACAGATTCATGAAGCGATAGTGAGTGGGCAACCTGGTATAGGTCGGTCTCAGTAAATAAATAAATAAATATTTTTGGACATTCTTACACAACATCATCTAGCCCAAATTAAGCTAATACGTATATAAGCTTGTGTTATGGGATCTAGACTACTGATAAACATACTAATATTATATTTCTAGATACATTTTATACATAGAAAACACCCAAGCTCTGATACAAACATTTTGTGGATCACACACATATTTGATTTGGCCCGGAATCGAAACTGGGACGGCAGTCGCATACACATACCACTGCGCCACCAAGGCAGTCATAAAATCCTATCAGTAGACGTATGTCAACCTGATAAAGGTTCTAAATTAAATAAATCTAACTACTTTGCAATATTCCGCCACATGCAAATTACCCAACTCTGGTATTTATTCATGCACAAGACCGCCCTCCAAACCCACTTAGGCCGAAAGAGTAGAGAAATAATTTTGAAAATAGAATAAATATGAGAGTTGTGTTATCGTGCAAAAAAATAATAAAAAACCTCGACACGTGTTTCGCCCCCAACCAGGGGCATCAGGAGCGAAAGGGGTGAAACACGTGTCGAGGTGTAATACGAGAGTTGGGTAATTTGCATGTGGCGGAATATTGCAAAGTAGTTAGATTTATTTATTTTAACTATTTACTTCCGAAAAGTAACGCCTGATAGTATTAACTTGATAAAGGTGCTGATTGTGTTTATTGTTTTAGTAGTACTTTTTCTAGTATCGCACAAACTCAACTTTAAGATGAGGTTTATTATACCTGTCTGTCAGTCACTTGCCAAGTACTTTCGTTATACTTGACACCAGAGCCTCGTCCGTCAGTCGACAGGTGCACCACGTGCAAGTAAGAATGACGTAAAGTCCCTAGAGAACATGATCAAGTTCTCTACCCCTTAGCACCTATAGTTTTAGGACTCCTGTTATTAGGCATCATAAATAAAACTAGTATTACAAGTTAAGCAGGTATTTTTAGAATATATTTTAATGCCCATTTCGTTATTTTACCCGTTTAAAAAACACCATTAGCGACGTAAATAATCGTAGTGTGAAAATGGTGCATATTCATAGGAAGCGAAGGGAGCTACGTGGCCGTGATAGTCATAGTGAGCACTGTAGTACGACAGAGGCGCACTGTGAGCGTCCAACTCGTAGCTTGGTACCGAATACTCCACAACTAACGGGTTAGGCTTTGCTGAGACGAAAGCCAAGAAAGCAAAGAATAAAATCTGAAAGAAAATAAAATAACATTAACAAAGTCTCAATATTTAAAGGTCTTACAATCTGCCCTTATTTTGGCAGAAATTTGTTCGTCTCACGATCGAACCTATGACTAACAGGATCTTTAAACATTTTCCATTACCTCGTTCATTTATCGGCAAGTAATAAATTATTAACTTATTTCTTTTCATTGGACATTCTCACACAACGTCATCTCTAGCCCAAACTAAGCTATGTAAGCTTGTGCTATGGGATCTAGACAACTGATAAACATACTAAAATCCATCTAAATACATAATAAATACATAGAAAACACACAAACTCCGAGACAAACGTTTGTGGATCACCAAATATTTGATTCGACCTGGTAATAGAACCCGAGACTCTGGCCGGAGTCGAAAGCCGATGCACTATCGACCACGCCACCGAAGCAGCCTACATGTGCTCTAGTCTAGCTACTACTACACGTGGCTCTCGCTGGAGACCATGCTTCAAGCCATGGTCTCCAGCGGGAGTAGGTGGAACGCGGCCGAGAGGGAGAGGGAGCGTACCCTCCCCGCCGAGTTCCGTAGTCAGCGGCGAGGGCGCCGCAGAGTCATCTACGCCCAAGACCATCGACCTCCATGATCGGGGCCTGAGGACGGCGGGATCGCCACCCGTCGTCCTTACAGAAGCAGGCTAGAAGGGTTGCGTGCTGCGGGGCCTTTGCCTCATAGCACGCAACCAGATTCACTCACTGACGCGGGATAAAACCCTACCCCAACGACGCGGGATTCTCATCCCGACCCAACCCCCGCAGAGACCACAGAGGTGGTCAAAGTCCGCCGGGCGCCACTGGAAATACGTTCTGCTTGTAACCAGAGACGCCCGGCAACGGACGTTAGAGCGGCCGCGGCTCTGGGCCGCGGAACTAAAAAAAAAAAACTACTACACGTGGCTTGGTAATGTGAGATTGCGTATAACTAAATCGGTAATTATATTTGCTGGTTATATCCCCGAAGGAGCAGGCAGAGGTGCATACATGGGTTATGTCCAAAATGGCCGAATGAATTTAATAAAAAGTAGCAGCTACATTGTAATTTTGAAAAAATAATTTAGAACCCGTTGTCTTGATTAAAGGTAACAAAATCTTACGTACCAGTCGCTGTGGCACAGTCAGTTAAAGTATTTTTATTTATGCTCAATTAATTATTAAAAGGCCGGAGGATGATTACTACAGACTTAAATTTTTACATTCCATAGACAACAGCTCAAAGCAAAAATGATGAGTTGTTTTACTTTTAAAAATATATTAACAGAGTATTTTTAATCTAGAGCGGAACAATCCACACATTTTTTCTATAAATATTAGTTAAATAACACACACAAACATACACATATCACGCATATATCCCGAAGGGGTAGGCAAAGGTGCGTTACACCCTATGTAATAGAGGGCAAGCTTATTGCCGTCACCGGGCCCACATATTTATAATTTAATAAAAAGTAGCAGCTAATTGTAATTTTGAAACCCGTTGCCTTGCGATCAAATGTTGATTAAAGGCAACTAAATCTTACGTGCCAGCCGCTATGTCACAGCCAATTGGAGTCTTGGCGTCTCGGACTAATAAATAATAATCCTAACAGTATATAAAACAGAAATAGAAACATATATTAGCAACAGCACAACACAAGAGAACGTCTTTATATTCGGAGTGGTAGATAGACACAAATTACACCTACATTTCGCCATTATCTTTGAACTCTCAACTCATGTTATATTACAAGGGACAAGCGTATTAAATTAGTCATTTGTTTTGGTGGTACCTTATTTAATTTACTAAGGCTAAAGACAGGGTTTTGTAATTAGCGTAATGGGCGGCTGTCAAAGGTTTTATTATTATCATACGACGACCGCGTTATATATTATTATTTTTACAGCTCGGAGAAAGTAGATAGGGATTTATTTTATAATGACTAAATACGAAAAGGAAAACATGAAGGTAGATTGTTGTCTTAAATTCTACGAGTAATATTTAGTATAATATTTTAAAATTACGCGAATCAAATTATACAAGGCGTATAAAAAATCTAGATTATGAACTGAAATGAAGTCTTTCCATAGCAAGAGGAAGGTCGTTGAAATTATTGTTTTTTATCAGTATATAGCGTAAAATTAAAATCGTGGTCATCCTGACTCAAGCCCTATGACCATTTCTAAGCACTTTGAAAAGATAAGTTGGAGTTAAGTTAAGTTTATGGCCTTAAGCACCCTCTGAAATATTTTAATAATATAAGTAAAAGAAAGTGTAAAGATTACTTTCACACTTTCTCTTATTAAAAGACATAATCGTTAATCGATAATATTAAAGGTTTAGTTCCAATATTATGAAAAGAGTACTTACGTATTTGTACATGGTTTTGGGATTTAGAATGAGATGTGATCGTACCAAGTAGTTCCAATCTTATGATGACAAAGAACTGATAGGACCACTTTTATATGAGATAATAGGGACAGGATAAAGAGTACGTTGACGTACAGTCACCGGATAAATGTTCGAAATATCCTCAAACGTGAGTTAATATTATAGTCACGCGCAGGCTTGTGTCACGGGAATGGAATAAAGGTAACCATTTCCCTGATAAACGTATCAGGGACATGAACTTATACAGAACGAGAAAGAAAGAAACTTGAAACAATATTTTATTTATTTATTCAACTACTAGCTGTTGCCCGCAGCTCCGCCTGCGTGTTACTTTAGATGTACATAACTTTTTTATTAATAAAGCGATTGAAAACCAAACCGCAAATTCAAATCAAAAAATCAAATCATTTCTGAGATTAGTGTTACAACATTCAGACAAACAGACAAAAGTGCTAAAAACCATTAATAGTGAACTCCACTGCGGGTGAGGTAACCTGTTCTGAAGAGCTCTTCAATCTGAGCCCACCCTCTTCCTTCCGATCCCGAACGACTCGTGCCGGGCAGAGATGCAACTCCCACACAGTGGATAGCATGTTCGCGAGAACCGAACGTTTTAACCGTTCGTTTCTCTGCCGAGCGATAGTGGCCTGGAATGCCCTGCCTGTGCACGTGTTTCCTCCCACATATAACCCTGGGTTCCTTAAGCGGAGCGTGAAGAGGCACATCAGTAGGTCGTCAAGTTGAGGGCCACTCTCTATCGTATTGTGTGCTGTGAGAGTGGCCCAGAATAGCTAGACGTCGTCACGACTTACCACCAGGCGGGCGGCGTCAATTTGGCGAACCTAATATAAAAAAAAAGAAAACCTACGACAAACTTATTATTTGCGGTTGGTACAGTACTCGGGTCTAGGGATCGAACCGCAAAATTAAGTTTGTTTTTTATTCTATATACTTTTCCGGGATAAAAAGTACCCAGTGTGGTGCCCAGAATATTAAAGAATAATTATACCAAGTTTCATCGTAATCGAACCGGTAGTTTTTGCGTGATGCCTGAACAGACAGACAGAGAGACAGACAAAAATTTTTTTAATCACATTTTTGGGTTCGGTGTCGGTCTAGTAACACCCCCTGCCATTTATTTTTTTGATATCTTCAATGTACAGAATTTTCACTTCTACAGATTTATTATAAGTATATAGATAACACTATTACAGCTTTGCCAATGAAATGTTATAGATAATAATAAACTACAGATAATAGTTACAGTAAATAGGTACACTGAACTACAGTACATATCACTGAGTACCAATAACTACCTACTTTAATATGCACGTTAATTCCAAGACCGTAGAGGTATACCTACAAACATAGCTCGTACTGCAGAGATTCTATTTAATGGTTACACCTGAGTCGACATGAAATTGTAAAATTTTGACATTCATGTGTGCTGTTTATGTGTCTAAACTGAATAAACGAAATTGATCCTTTGATTCTTGACCTGTCCAGGCTGTAGATATTTTGGTTTTAATTTTGGTTTTCTATAGTGTCGGTGAACGGCAATAGGCGTGCCTATTACGTGGGATCAACAAATTGTGGGCGTGTAATGCACCACTGCCTACTCCTACGAGGATATAAGTGTGATGTATGACAGACGGCCGTCTGTCTAAAAAAATATAAGTGGCTCAATCGTACTTCTCCAAAAAGAATGAAATAAATAATTTGAATTAATTGTTTATTAACTAGCTAAGTCCACTGTCACTGACGTTCCTCTTTAAATTACTCACCAAACATTTATATTACATCTAAGTACATAAATTACATGAGCCGTCAGGTCTAACATGGCGAGGCATCCCTTATCAGACTCATTCAATTAAAACTTCGCCACTATGTGTAGCGGAAATTAATAAAACTTGTTAAAGAACTGTTTGCGTGACATGTTAAAACTACGGTGAACGTGACACTTTGAAATTGCGTATTTGTGTTACTTATGACATTTCTGTTTCTATAAAACTATAAACGTGTAACCATCGGTGTAATTTTCTCTTTTATAATGTCTACGGAGGTTATCCTTACAAAGCATACCAGGGACGCTCGGCAATGTAAGTGGCCGCGGATGTAAAAGAAAGAGAACAAAGACAAATCAAATCAAAATATCTTTATTCATGTAGGTCACAAAGTAACACTTATGAACGTCAAAAAAGAAAATGCTTCTACATTTACATTTACCGCCAGATTCGCAAGGCAATAGGTAGAGCCTGTGAGGAAATAACCTGGCAAGAAAAACTCACGGCCACTCTTTTTATTCGCCAGTATATACAATGATTCTGTTACAACAATAAAAAGAGGGCAAGGGCAGTACGTGACCATGTGTGGACCAAGTAAACTTACAAATTATGGATCTCTGTAATTCACAATAAAGTCAAATACTAGTTATAGACAAAGACAAAGAAACAAAGAAACATTTATTTAGTACATAGTGCACACACATTACACAAAATCACATTGGGGATTGGAAGCATGTTAACTCATTAAGAGTAAACATACTTCCAAACCACAACCATCAACTGACGCGCGATTTAGTGTGACACACAAGTGTACCAAATGGGTGTCCAGTTCAGCGTGTGCCAGGTAGAATCCTGGCGCTGGTTTTCAACTGGAACCCAATTGTTCAATCGTGACTCAGCGATGCGAAAGCGCGATCACATTGTTACTAGGATTCAAATTAATTAAATTCGACATTACTTCTGTATATTGTTAGAATATATGGTATAACTACATTATTACCTACACAAATTTCACAAATCTCAATGAGACAATATTCAGTATATACAGGCAACAATTTAATAATTAGTACCTACGTCAAGGACTTTAATTGGCTGTGCCATAGTGGCTGGCACTTAAGATTTTGTTGCTTTTCATCAACATTCCATCGCAAGGCAACGGGTATCAAATATTTTTTTCAAAATTACAATATAGCTGCTACATTTTATTAAATTCATTCGGTCATTTTGGATATAACCCATTATATGTGTGCCCGGTGACGGCAATAACCTTGCCCCCTATTACGTGGGACTAAAAATACTGGCAAGTTGTGGGTGTGTAATGCACCTCTGACTACCCCTTCGGGGATATAGCCGTGATATTTTTGTGTATGTCTATATAAAACCTCTTTAGCTCATACATCAGGATAACACATGGTCTATCTTGTACCACGGAATAGGGAATAGAATGTAAGTACTCTTTTACTTTAAAAGTGTACTCGTGGAAGTATTTGACCAGAAAATTATCGCACCAACTAGTATTAAGCTGTGGTATGAAACTTGATTTATTGAACGTCGACTATCAAATCGATTAAATATTTCTCGATTCAGAACTAAACATAGGCTAATTTGTTACATAACTTTGGTTAACCGCATGACCAATGCCACAAACGCGGTCAGAATACACAATGCATTAGTGACCGCACCTTGTACTAATTAGTAAACAGATTGATTGATCACACACACACACACACAAAACTTTATCAGTCACTTTGTTGGTTCCAAACGTCACTAAATGACACTTTCGCAAAACGTCATCTAGACAGTTTCGCATAATGTCATAGTCGCAAAAGTTCACTTTCGCATAATGTGAATTTCTCATAATGTCACTTTCATTTTCTCAACACTTTCGCACAATGTCATTTGCGTAACACTGTCACACAATGTCATTTTTGCGAGCGTTTCAGGACATTTTAGATAATTTGACAGAACCTTGTCCATTAGTCAGGAGATAAGATAGATTGAAGTATGCTAAGCTAAGTATGTAAGCTATTCTACGTGGACGAAGCTGCAGGCATCAAGCAGTGGATAAATAAAAAATAAACCGCCAAGTTCGAGTCAGACTAGTGCACAAAGGGTTCCGTACCAAAATGAGAAAAATCACGTTTGTTGTATGGGAGTCCCCTTAAATATTTATTATTCTGTTTTTTAGTATTTGTTTTTATAGCGACAGAAATACATCATCTATGAAAATTTCAACTTTCTAACTATAACGTTTCACGAGTGTGTTTCACAAGTTTCGCCTGATGACAGAAGGACAGACAGAAGGTCGGACGGACGTTCGGATGGACGACCGGACAGCGGAGTCTTAGTAATAGAGTTCCCGTTTTACCCTTTGGGTACGGAATCCTAATAAAATATGTCAGGATATTTTTTGTCATTTTTGTGCACACCTTCGTTTACCATTCAAAGTCAGACTTAACACTTTGGGGTAACTTTTTTTTTGTACAAAGTTACACTTACGTACCTCGCACCGTAATTCATATTACTAATCAATCAAAGAAGATGTAAAGAATCAAATTCGTTTATTCAGTTTAGGCACATAAAGAGCACATATGAATTGTCAAAATTTTACAATTTTATGTCAAGCTATATTATAAAAATGCTAAATTAAGTACATAAATAACCATTTGAAAATGATTCTTTCGCTGGTTCGGTAAGTTGGTTCTCCTGAGAAGATACCAGCAAGAAACTCAGGTGGATTATCCATTTTCTTTTTTAATATAGTTTTGTTACAATTTATATTGTGCGAGTGGCTAACAACAGAAGATTAGGGTGACCATGCATTTTTATCATTAAGATAAAAATGCATGATGAAATGCATAATCGCTACCATGAGTTTACTACTACTGATTTTTATACATATCGTCCAAATATTTGTAGTTCTATACGTCAACAAATCTCGTATATCTTCATATAAAATTATTTTTAGTTTTATACATTAGCCACATCGGTTTATAGACCCTCAAAATTTTATTGACCAAATGTTTTACCCTCAGATGGCAGATATCAGAAACAGAGGATGGACTTTTTACGACAATAGGCGACAATTCAACGGCCAGCTATTAAGTTTTATTGGATAAGGAATATTATATCGTTCATTCTTAGATTAATATTGTTTGTGGTTTAGTTTGAAACGTTATACCTTTAAGGAACAAATACACACACACACACACACATATCACGCCTATATCCCGAATTTGCCAGTATTTTTAGTCCCACGTCATGGGCCAGGGGCAAGTCTATTGCCGTCACCGGGCACATTTATAATGGGTTATGTCCTAAATGGCCAAATGAATTTAATAAAAAGTAGCAGCTATATTGTAATTTTGAAAAAAAAATTGAAACCCGTTGCCTTGCGATGAAATGTTCATGAAAGGCAACAAAATCTTACGTGCCTGCTGTTATGGCACAGCCAATTAAAGTTCTGGGCGTCTCGGACTGAACAAATACATCTATACCTATAGTGCGCTGAAATATTGGTATTATGAATATGATTGTGTATTTTGAAACAAATAGGAAGCTTGAGTGCTAACTTATTTATAAATCCGGCAATGGGCCTCGAGATGTGCGGCTCCCACCGCGAGCCGGGTGCTCGTGAGGGTCATCGGTCCTGTGCTCCGCCAGTGGGTGGAGCACGCGCAAGGGGCTCCGACCTACTTCCTCACCCAACTTCTCACGGGTCATGGTTGTTTTGCCAAATTCCTGTGGGAAGTGGTGGGTATCCTGTCGGAGCCCGATTGTCATCACTGCGCAGGCGGCGCCGTAGATACGACGGAGCATACGCTCTTCGTGTGCGCCGCCTGGGACTCGCCGAGGTTGGCCCTCACGGGCGTTATCGTCACTGTAGGTTCGCTGCTGGCCGTTATTCAGTCCATGGCCGGCAGCGAAGATTGTTGGGCCGCCGTCGCTTCCTTCGCTCGGGAGGTGATGGCGGCGAAGAGAGAGGCCCTGCGTGAGCGGGAGCGTACTGGCCGTACGCTCCTGCCCCGTCGGGCACCAGTCAGGGGGCGACGGCGCATTGCCTACGCCCAAGCCCCCGACAGATAGGACCCGGTGGGTCGGGTCGGGGGGCCCATCGCTCACGCGAACGGCCCTGAGGAGTCCGACGCCCCTTATGTGTTTCGGGGGCGTCGCTTCTGTGTTGATCAGGGGGGGTTCAGCCCCCCCCCCCCCCCCCCCAATAGAGCTCGAAAGAGCGCCCCCTTGCCGGGCCGCTGTTGCTTAACAGTTCCTGCCTATCCGGCGGCCCTGATAAGGCGAAAGAGAAACACCGTGGATAGGTTTTAGTGGGTAGTCCGGTCCGTTTTCCATCCTAGGGCCGGGAGTCACACACACAGCCGTCTCGCTACCCCCCGCAGCGAGACGGTGAAGTGCGTAAACGCATCACGGACCACGTATAAAAAAAAAAAAAAACTTATTTCTAAATAATAATAATTTGAATCGCAGAAACATAGTCAGGAGGAATCCTCATGCCAACAGATCATGACACGGCTTAGAATTATTCTTATTATAATACCTATTATTCGGCCACCCGTGACTTCGCCCGCTTAGCAAATTAAATACTAAAACTTTCCTCGAGAACCACTCTATCCATTGGTGAAAACCGCATCAAAATCTGTTGCGTAGTTTTAAATATATAAGCATAGGTACATTTGGACGGAAGCGACTTTGTTTTCTAATTTACAGGTGAATTTTTGAAAAGGGCTTTGATGGCCAAATCCGAAACTATAAGGAATAGCGAAAAACGCTCAAATAGGTCACGAGCCCGATTTTGATGAAACTCCGAGCTTCGAACCCGTTGATTTTGAAAAATAAAACACACTCTTTATTATTACACCATACGATAGAGTCGCTTTTAAGGATCAAATTCTGCAAAGTAATGATATACGGCAAACTAAAGGAAAGAGCTTATCTATAACAAAATACATTTAATTTTTCTTACGTTAACTGATTAATTGTTCAAAATGTAGACCATTTTTTTCAATACATAGCTGGATTCAAGACCTCAATGATCGTACTGCATTCAATATTACAATGTTATTGATTCCGTTCAGAATATTCTCCAAAGAACGTTTCATTTGCCGTATATCATTACTTCCCAGAATTTGATCCTTAACAGCGACACTTTCGTATGGTGTAATAATATAGGGTGTGTTTATTTTTTTCAAAATCAACGGGTTCGATTCCCAGCTAGAATTATAGGTTTTTCAAAAATCTAAATAGTAAGTAATTCTAAGTTTCATCATAATCGGGCTCGTGACTCCTTTGACCATTTTTCGCTATTCCTTATAGTTTCGGATTTGGCCATCCAAGCCCTTTCCAAAAATTTATCCTGTATAGTGATAGTTATGCTTCATGAAAGACTATTACCCGTACACACATAATACTGCTTCACGCCTGTTCTCCGAAGAGGTAGGTACTTATTGTACAGGTGAGATTGTTTTGAGCTTGGCTCTAAATATAGGTACTATTGTCCCTATTCCGTGTAGCCACTAAAAGAAAATAAATAAGTTTTATTAAAATCATCTAATTAAGTAGGTGCCTACACATTTTTCTTTTATTAAAGAGTCTCAAACTGCCGCACATACTTGAGAGAGAGTTTTTTGGACAGACGTTCTCTAACGCGGCGTACAGGTAAATCGTCACGTTACGCTTATCAGTGGTTCCCAACCGATTATCCGCAGAAGTCAAAATATGAACCTTTGCTTTTTTGTTATTTTTTTTAATTTAGCGTCGGTGTCGTTAGTAAATCGAAAAGTTACCCAAACCCAGGTTGCGTTGCGTTGCAGTTGCGTAAAGAAATTCGTTCCTGACAGAGGTCCTCCGAACGCAACATTTTTTCTATCTATGGTATCTATGAACGTGTTATTGGTGTGATTCTTTACACCGCACCAGAGGTGTCGGCTGTACAAGACGCAGATTAGACCCTGCGTCGAATACTGCTTTCACCTCTGGGACGGCTCCGCGAAGTATTTGCTGGACGCTCTCGACGCTATGCAGCGACGGGCTATCCGTATTATAGATTGTCAGGAGGTAACGGGAAGCATTGAGCCGCTAGCTCAGCGCCGAACAATAGCTTCCTTGGCCGCATTCTACCGTATTTACCACGGCGAGTGGTCTGAAGAGCTCTTCAATCTGATCCCACCCTCTTCTTTCCGATCCCGAACAACGCGTGCCGGGTAGAGATGCCACTCCCACACAGTGGGTAGCATGTTCGCGAGAACTGAACGTTTTAAACGTTCGTTTCTCTGCCAAACGATAGTAGCCTGGAACGCCCTGTCTGTGCACGTGTTTCCTCCCAAATAAAACACTGGGTTTTTTAAGCGGAGCGTGAAGAGGCACATCAGTAGGTCGTCAAGTTGAGGGCCCCTCTCTATAGTATTGTGTGCTGTGAGAGTGGCCCGCAATCGCTAGACGAACCCTATATATAAAAAAAATCTTATCAAAAACAAGTCACTGTCCTTTGTTTAATTCCCAAGCCAAACACCAACTAAATTACACAGAGAGAAAGAGGATTTGCGATTCGTCTCTTAATGGCTTTGTATCTAACGTCCCCAGATAATACTTACTGCCTATGTAGTTGTTATTTATACAATAATTTGTGAAAATGTTATTCAAGACAATCATACCTCGGTGTAGTAGTGAGTTGAACGTTCGACCGTAAGATTGCTACCTAGAAGTCTCAGGTGTGATCGATCCCTGGACCGGGTCAAAGATTTGTACGATTTACTAGTTACTTTTTATAAACTCAAGACAAACGGGTCTTTTACGCGATTATTGAGATATATAAATACCTCTGTATTATCCGACGTTTCGACCCTGTTACAAGAGCCGAGGTCACGGGTGGACTGGCTCCAGCTCGTCAGCAAGTGTACTCGCCTACGTAACCTTAACGAACGCCCGCCGTGCAGATACTACCAGTGTGGAGTGCGGCGGTGCCTCTTCGAACACAATATTTAGTGACGACGAAGTAAGGATAGTTGAACCAACCCGCACTTCACGAACACGACGATTAGCTGAAGCCATTCCACCCGTGACCACGGCTCTTGTAACAGGGTCGAAACGTCGGGTAATAAAGAGGTATGTATGTATCTCAATAATCGCGTAAAAGACCCGTTTGTCTTAAGTTTATAATGTGCATAAAACGCGAAAGTTTAAAAAAGTACTACTTATTTACTTTTCAGTTATGGAGTTTCCTATGTACATTAAGTACTAACTGATGCCCACGACAACTTCCCAATTCCCACGAAAAGGTACATTTGGGTACTTTTACAGGATACCAGGAAACACTGCTAGACTACAACGACACAGTACAATAATAGATTTACATGTATCAACTGTAAGGGGTACCCAACAAAGCTGTCTATAGCTCTGAAGGAAACCAAAACCGATATATCATCGAAATTGGTAACATGAACCGAGGTTGGGTAGCCATCTAATATTGTTAGTTGAACATGCGATTCATCTTAATGACTGATGCTTTATAGCAGCTAAGTTTGTTTCGGTCATTTCAGAATGTCAGAATTTCCTATTCTTAAAATATTAAGATAGAAATTATAAACAGATCACAAAAAAACTGATATCATCGGCAGGCCTCGAACCCACGGCCTTTCCCTTACAGGGGAATGCTCTGACCACTGAGCTACGATGACCAATACCGACATTAAATTTTTGCTGCACATCATAATTTCTAGATCGCGCTATTACGGTTAGTGTAAGGCAAATGCCATGGGTTCGAGTCCTGCCGATGACATCAGTTTTTGTGATCTGTTTGTAACATCGTAATTTCATTACACTCACAAAACGTAAACAAACATTTGTAATGAGATTATGAACGTCATTAGTGTCAGTTGATGTATAGATGTCAACTCGACAAACGTCAAATCTTGATTATGATTCATTCACAATACGGAATTCTACGCATTGTATAGATTTAGTGGGAGCTTGGCAGAGTATTATCTAGCACTGTCAATTGTCAGTGAGCTGTCAATTTCAGAGAGGTTGTTGGTTTCCGCTGAGTGACAAGTTGTTTACTTATAAAATCAAGTGTAAGACTGGTTTTTCGTCAAGCGAAGCTTCGAGATAACCAGGACGAATTTATAAAAAGGCAAGGCGCAAGATCGCCGGCCTTTTTCCACTGCTCAGTACTTTATTGATAATATCTCTTCAAACACGACATCTGTCGCATACTTAACCTACAAAATTCTATTCTGAAAGAAGTTATTTTACTTGGAAACAATATAAATTTAATCGAAGCAATCGTCGATACAGATCAAGGGCTCTGTCTCCCGTGTTCATACGAAACTGGGAACTTTCTCTTCCATCCAATTTGGACAGCGTGGAGACATTTTTTTCTTTGTTTTAGACATCCGAAGGGCATGTCTTTATATATATGATTACTGATGTCTGAAGGCTTGGTGCAGAATTTCTGAGGTAGTCGACGTATCTGGAGCAGTACAGTATAAAGTCCGATCAATCTACATCGAGGATATACGAGGTCGTCTTGGGGCTCACAAGACCACAGCACGTGGATTACCCTGACAATCCCAGCTGACCGCGTGGACCAAACACTTAAGTTAAGTACTTTGTTTAACATCTAATCCCCTGTTCTTCATCAATAATACTGTCTACTCTAGTTCTAAGAACCATCGGCATAACCGGAAGTCAAGATTAAAATAATTTCTGTACCTGTAATTTATGATTTAAGAAGTAGGATAGTAGCTACATACCTAACCTTTTTGTGTAAACTTTACAACCAAATTCAATACATATTGTTCAATATTTTAAGCTTATAACATTATACTCTCTGTGAACCCTCTAACTGTGCCTATCTCCTGTCATCACACACACACTGTTCACACGTGAACTGGCGCCCTGGGATAACCCTAAAGAGTCTCATAGGCCTCTCCGTTGATCCAGCTGGTGGGTAAGGTTGACTACACTGTTACATGTTTATAATTTCTATATCTATTATATATATATTCTATTCTATATCCTCTTCCCCCGGACCGCCGAAAGGTGTTAACGTGTTTGCTGTGTCTGATTTAATTTTATATTTAAAGATAAATCAAAAGTTTGTGTAATAAATTCAAAACAAAAATTAGGAGTGCATAACATCAAGAAAGTGACAAATATACTCAGTTTAATAAGCTGTTTGAAGCTTCACAGTTAACCTTCGAAGTGTCTGTGCGCCTGGTACTATACCAGTGTGAAGAGCTCCGCCCTTTGCGTATGCGCACTGACCCCACCCACTTTGTCAGGCCACACCCAACACCTACGCAACGGGAAGATCTATAACACCAACTCCGCCCCCCAGCAAATAGTGGCTTTCCAAGACGGTGTTCACTTTATACGGTATTTTATTGGTGGCGCGGCATTGCATAGTACTCAACTACAACTTTATATCGTTGTTATCCTAGTACGAAGTTATGGAGCCAACAGCGGACAAATCACTTTCGGAATCGGACCTTACCCAAGTGGGAACACCAATGAGTACGCCTCTGAATTTTATATTTAAAAAGGTTAAGAGAACCAGAGACGAGCTGAGTGAATCATTGGATGATCAATTTAATGTGTTTAGGCTGGAGATGAAAAATATGTTAAGTTCTTACGCTGAAAAACAGGGGAAAGAAATTCAACGAATTACCACCACACTGAAGGAGATTCAACAGTCTAACGTAAACATAGAAAGTTCCATCGCATACCTTACTGCACAAAATGAAGATTTTAAAAAGAAAATTGATCAATTAGAGAACCAGGCTAAGGAAGACAGGAGTTATACCAACATTTTAGAGGATAAAATTGAAACGATGCAAAACAGTAATCAAAAACCTAACTTTGTTATAAAAAATGTGCCAAGAAAGTCTGGAGAATCTAAAGAGGACTTAATTGAGATGGCTCTTTGTCTCTCCCAGAGCATAGATTGTAAACTAAATAAATACGACATAAAGGATATATATAGGGCTCGTGGGAAGAATACTGAAAACCTCAATACTCCTATAATAGTGGAGACTGGCTCAACTATTCTTAAGACGGAGATTATGAAAATGGGTAAGGCATTTAATATTAGGCATAAATCTAAGCTCTGCTGTAAGCATCTAGGCTTTAAGTCAAAAGAAGATACACCCATTTATCTCGCAGAACATTTAACTCCTAAAGGATCCCGCCTACACTTTCTTGCTCGAGACTTGTGTAAGTCCGGTGCCTAAAAATTCTGTTGGACAGCATATGGTAGGGTTATGTTGAGGAAGGATGAACAGTCACGGGCAATAACTGTTAGAACTGAACAACAGATACAACAACTCCAAAATTCGATTTGACAGTTATTGCGCCTTAATAATTCAACCCACGAAGAACCTGTTTATTTGTTTTACTATACTTGTTTGAGCTATCTGCCTACCTTGTACAACTTCAAAATCTTAATACCATTCCAGTATATTATTGTAGTAACTATTAGACATACTTACTTTTACATAGTAGTAGTTTCCTATGTACAATACACAAACAACAACTTCTCATATAATATACACAACTCACTCGCCAACTTGAACTGTTTTACATACACACAAATACATAATACACACACACATATACACATCTATATATTATATCCATTAACGAATAATACAATACAAAACTCCACATATTGTGATCTAATTAAAATCAATAAAATCACGAGCGAATCCATGCTTACATATATTAAGACACATTTTGTTAATATATTCTTTCTGTTTAAAACTATTGATAATGGGTGACACACTGCAAACTCTTAATGAAATAGACAGTATTGAGATTGCTCGTACTATCGAATGTGACTGTCTTGAGTTAGCCAAGTACTATAATATAACAAAAAATGACTTTACTATTGTCTCTCAAAACATACGAAGTATTTCATGTAACTTTGACGACTTCATACTTAATTTGTCAACTCTTGAGTTCGAAACCGACATTATAATCCTAACAGAATGTAGATTAAGTTCTGGAAAACCCATTCCATATCTCCACAATTACTCTTATTATGCTACAAAAAACTTATTAAACCAGAATGATGGGGTGGTGGTGTACGTTAAAAATAACCTACACTGTAAGACCAAGGAAATAAAATTATCACAGGCGTCTTGTCTACAATTATATGTACAAAATTATATAATTTTATGTATATACCGGTCTCCATCAAACTCAAATACTGACAGTTTTACCAGTTCTCTTAGTACTCATTTAGAAACTCTAAAATCACACAAAAATATAATTATAGCGGGGGACATAAACATAAATATTAAACCTAGGGAACAAGAAAAGTCTCAGGAGTACAACAATAGAGTTAATTACCTTAACATGCTCTCTTTACACGGAATTTTACCGGGTCACTCTAGAATCACTAGAGGGGAGAAGTGTTTGGATCACCTTATGCTTAAAATTAAGAAGCATATGGTCACCGCATCTATAGCTATACTACATACCAGTACAACAGATCACTATACAACTCTTTTATCCCTTTCAAAATCTAAAAATACTAAAATAATTAATACATCCAGATCTACTTTAGACTTTGAACGTGCACTTGTATATCTTCAAAAAAATGGATTTCAGGAGTTACTATTTTGTAGCGACCCAGAAAATCTGTGTGACCTACTTGTACAACAACTAACTAAATCGATTACTGAAAGCACCACTGTCACAAAGATACCAAATAGTAAGCGCATTATAAAACCGTGGATAACTGTAGGTGTAATACGCTGCATTCAGAACCGTAATAAATTACAAATGGATGTTAAAAAAGATCCACATAATATTATTTTAAAGTTAACATATATTCGCTACAGAAATTACTGCAATAATCTTATTAAAAAATTAAAAAGGAAGTATGAAAGGGATCTAATCACCAAATCTGTTACAAATAGTAAATTGCTATGGAAGAATATAAAAACTATTACCTACTCTACAACCCCCAAGAACCATAACAATGAATTATTAAACCTAAAACCCTCCCCTCTGGAGTCGGTTAGTTTTATTAACGAATGCTTCGCAAACACTGGCAAAAATCTCGCAGAACAAATCCAGTCTAATGCTAATAGGGTACGTCAGGCAGATTTGAGTGAGAGCTTGCCATCTGCTCTGTCCAGCTCGTTTGTACTCTTCGACACTGACGTGATTGAAGTGGACAATATTCTGATGAGTCTCAAATCTGACAGTGCGCCAGGATGGGATAATATACCAACGAGCTTTTTAAAATATATAAGAAATTATGTTGTCCCCATTATAACCCAGCTTGCGAATCTTTGTTTTAGCAAAGGTATATTCCCGGATCCACTAAAGCAAGCCATTATTACGCCAGTTTACAAGAGTGGGGACAGGGACGAGGTTGGCAACTACAGGCCTATCTCTGTTCTACCAGCTATTTCAAAAATAATAGAAAAACTGTTAAACATACGGCTACTTAATTACTTACAACAGTTCAAAATGTTAGCCCCATCTCAATTTGGGTTTCGTAGTGGTGTTTCCACTGAGGATGCAGTTACTGCCTTGACTACGCTCGTTACCGAAAAGCTTGATAGTGGTAAGAAGTGCTTAACTGCATTCTTAGATCTAAAAAAGGCGTTTGACACCGTCTCTGTTCCCATCCTTGTGGACAGACTGAATACAATCGGAATACGTGGAATTCCTCTCAAATTATTTGAAGATTATCTGACGAACAGGAAACAACGAGTTAGAGTGGGACAGTACACTAGTGGAGACGTTGAAGTATCTTTCGGAGTTCCTCAGGGAAGCGTACTGGGTCCTACATTGTTCCTGATATACGTCAATGAACTCTGTAATCTACAGGTTGAGGATGCCAAAATTTTTTCGTATGCCGATGATACGGCTGTAGTTTTTGCTGGGGATAGCTGGCAGGATGTTCGACTTAGGGCAGAGAGAGGCCTAGCTAAAATTGCACGTTGGCTGAAGAAATATCAGCTCACTTTAAATATTTCCAAGACAAATTATGTTTGCTTTTCTCTGCAGAACCGTACACAGCCTAGCGAGGAATTTAATGTAAAAATTCACTCATGCGATGAGTTAAATCCGGACTGCAGCTGTTCGGTAATTTTGAAAGTACCGCACATTAAATATTTGGGTATTGTTGTGGACCAGAATCTGTCTTGGTATCCTCACCTTGAACAAGTTTCTAAAAGAGTTCGTAAACTAAGCTGGATGTTCAGGACGCTCAGATATGTGATTCCCAAAAATGCCGAGAGTAATTCAGGAGGTGCCTCTAGAAACCTTCTAAACGAAATATATGTCGCGTTGGTGCAGTCTGTACTGACATACTGCATCCCTATCTGGGGTGGTGCAGCTAAAACCAAATTTATAGGGGTGGAGCGATCACAACGGGCTCTAATAAAGTGCATGTATTTCAAAACAATTAGATACGCAACTGACGACTTGTATCGTGTTAGTAACTTACTCTCGGTTAGGAAACTATACATCATACAATTGATCCTAAACAAACACAAGTCTCTTTCTTATGACACTAAAATTAAATCTAAAAGGAGGAAAGACATTATAGTTAACATTCCTCCAACTAAAACGATGTTTGCCTGGAAGCAATACAGCAAACGATCTGCACAGCTTTATAATAAAATCAATAAATAAATTTACATATATTCTAAAAACTATTACGACTGTAGAATAATGCTAACTAATTATGTGAAATCACTTACGTATCAAGATACCGAGATGCTTTTACAACATATTCGTTAAGATCACAATCACACATAATACTAACACACACACACACACACACACACACACACACACACACACACACACACACACACGCCCGCGCACACACACACACACACACACACACACACACACATGAACGCTTCTTGACGCATGAACATATGTCATGTACAATAAATAAATATTAAGTAATATTGTATTGTAATATTAGATAGAAAACCAACACACTTGTATTGGTTTATAATTATAAGAAACACCTTCCTGCATTATTGCAAAAAATTGTACGTTTTGTTTTGGAAGAGCGGAGTCTCCTAATACAGGCATTACTTGCTTAAAAGGAGGCTTCAATCACTAAAAAATTGTAACATCGAACTCTTTAATGCAAATAAAATTTATTAAAATTTATTATTATTATTTCGTTTATTCCTTTACATTCTTATTTCATACATTTTTAAATACATTTATAAAAAAAAAGAAACAAATACATTTAAAAATATAAAAAATAGTGACCCACCAGTAGCGGAGTAGGACCCAAACTACCGGCGGTGGAGGCTACAGACTAAGAAACCTCCTAACAATACGGCACGTGTCGAGGATAACAGCCTTCTGAATCTGACTCTTGATCCAACAATCTAACGAGAGTCTCTTGAGATGTTGATCGAGACTCTTCGCTATTAATCCGTTTGCCGAAACGACCACCGGGACAATGATCGTCGAGTCTACGTCCCACATGGCGGTTATCTCGAAGGACAGATCGAGGTACTTACTAAGTTTGTCCTTCTCTGCCTTCACGAGATTCTCGTCATGCGGGACGGCGATGTCGACGAGCACTGCCCGACGCTGGGTCCGATCAACCAACACGATATCGGGCCTATTGGCAACAATAGTCCTGTCCGTGATGATTGATCAGTCCCAGTAGAGCAATGCACGACCATTCTCAAGAACTGGCACTGGTGTGTACTTATAGTACGGTACTTCAAACTCAATAAGGCCATATTGAAGAGCAAGTTGCTGGTGGATGATCTTGGCTACTTGATTGTGCCTATGCAAGTACTCGGTGTTAGCAAGATACGAACAACCGGAAATAATATGGCGAAGTGATTCACCAGGACGGTGGCATGCTCGACAAATGTCGACCGTACCGTCCTTCATGATGTATTTCCGATAGTTGTTCGTCTTGATAACCTCATCTGCAATTGCACAGGCAAAACCTTCAGTTTCCCCAAAGAGGTCACCAAAACGCAGCCAGTTCACCGATGCGAGCAGGTCTACGTCGGGTCCTGTTAAGACCCGGTAGAACCGCCCGTGTAGCTCCTTACTCTTCCATACGTCCCTACGGTCTTCAGTACCTAGTACCTTTGGTTTACGCCAGTTCTCGTTAGCCAAGGAAAGAGGTGTCAGGCCCTTGTCAACCATCACGACATCGCAATGAATGTCACACCCGTTCTGTAGAAAGTAATCTCTCAGACTGCACACTTCACGGTTGTGGAGGTTCTTGGCATTCAAAAATCCCCGACCCCCCCACTTCCGTGGAATGTACAGTCTCATGACAGATGATCGTGGGTGTAACATTCGATGCAATGTGAGTTGTTGACGGACTCGCCTATCCAGGGCGTCTAGTTCCGTTTGAGTCCACCTAAGTATGCCAAAGGAGTATAACAATAAAGGTATCACCCAACCATTGAAAGCCCGCATTTTATTACCACCGGACAAAGAACTCTTAAGAACTTTTGTCAGGCGGCCAAAAAAACGTTCCTTCACCGATTTCTTGATATCATCTACCGCTATACCCAATGACTCTGACATACCAAGGTATTTGTATGTTTCGGTCTCGGAGAGAGATCTGAGAGTTATTATCTCAGAAAGTTGTAAATTCGGTGAATTTACAACCTTCCCCCGTTGTACATGCATAACCGCACACTTATCAACACCGAACTCCATCTTAATGGCATTACTAAAAACTTCCGTAGTTTTTAATAATGTCACTAAATCTTGGTGCTTCAGTGTGAACAGTTTGAGGTCATCCATGTACATCAGGTGAGATAGAACCTCACCCCCTCTACGAAACCGATAGCCTAGCCCTGAATCCTTCAGCAATGTGCTAAGTGGATTCAGTGCTAAACAAAACCACAATGGACTCAAACTGTCGCCCTGGAATATACCACGCTCGATCCTTATCAAGCCTTGCGGGTCAGAGGCGTGCCCACCACTACCTGGTTGACGAAGGACTGTGGTCCACTGTCCCATACACGAGACTAAGAAGGATTTAAGAGTCGGATTAATTTTATACAACTCTAAAATCCTCCTCAGCCATGAATGAGGCACCGAATCATAGGCCTTCTTGTAGTCAATCCAGGCAGTAGAGAGGGCGCCCCTACTCCGGTTGACTTGTTGGCTAATGGCCATATCAATGAGGAGTAGCTCCTTAGTACCACGAGACCCAGCCCTACATCCATTCTGAGCGTTATCTAAGATATTATTAGATACTATGTGCGAGTTTATTTTACTTCTCAGAATAGATGTAAGGAGCTTGTAGATGGTAGGTAAGCAAGTGATGGGTCTATAGTTTTTAGGTTCCGTGGTACTACCTGATTTATGGAGCAGGAAGGTGATGCCAGTGGTCATGAAAGCGGGTAAGGAACCAGACTCAAGGGCTTCTTGATACTGTGTTGCCAAGCGTTCATGCGAGCTCTGAACCCACTTTATCCAAAAGTTGTGCAATCCATCCGGCCCAGGACTTTTCCAGTTCGGGGTCGTACGCATTGCACAACTAACGTCTTCGGAGTCTATGGTAATAGATTCCATGGGTTCGATGATACTGCATTCACGCTCGACGGCACGGATCCAGTCGCCCTCCGAATGTTCGACGGGCACCGACCATAAGTCACGCCAAAATTGATTCATGGCGTGAGCATCTGGCAGTTGTCCGTCGTTCAAACGTTGTCCAGTTCCCTCCCACTCTCGGTACACCTTCCTTTGGTCACTTTGGAAGATGCGATTCTGCCAGTATCTATTTACACGCTCTCTATAACGACGGATACGGCTTGCCCATGCATACACTTTCTGTTTCAGAAAGTCAATACGTTCCGTGACATTGGCTAAGTATTGCTGGGGACGAATACCGGTCTCAGCAAATGCCTGAGTCACGAAACGCATGACCCGGGGACGACTATTTCCCCGGCTGAAAGAGATAAGCTTTGCAATGAGAGTCCTAAATGTGCCGATACGTCGCTCGATTCTTGCCTGCCATACGGGAACACCATCCGGTCGTGGTGCACGGTTAGCTTCGGGGAATTTAACGCGTGCAACACGACAAGCGGCAATGGCTCCACAGTAAAGAATCGAGTGAGTATCAAGCAAATCACTGCTAGTCCGTAAGTACGGCTCTAGCAATGCATTCAGGGCTCCCATCAACGCCAGATTTCGTTTATGCATTGGCAAGCGTGGTAGCCGCGGTCTAGAATTAGGTATAAACCTATACTGCGAGATCACATCTTCCAAAGTACTCCTCAATTGCTCGCTTACCTGGATAGATGTATCACTCGTATCATTTCCCGCGTCGGGTGCGGGCGTCGCTAACGTCACACTTGTAGCAACCGTCTGTGTCACAGGTGACGGTGCTCTCGTTGACACTGGAGCTGTACGAGTAGATAATACTTCCAGGCGTAGTCGATCAAGCACAGATTGATCCAACAACTTACATCGTTGGATAGCCCGCACTTGATCCGATAGCCGTTGGACGGCAACGGTCATTGTTGGTTCAAGAGCCTGAAACAAAGGAAGCATCCTTGAACGGTACGCAGTCAGGTTGGTTTCCCCATCTGTGGCCTCATAATATGCCCGCATGACGTTTTCATTGATGGATGAAGTCCATCGCATGCGGTGCACAATACCACCGGTAGTGGGGACCCTACTCGAAGCTGGTAGGCTTCGGGGCCCCAAACTGCTCGGCGGCCGGCCTCTCCCTCGCCGGCGTACAGGTGTTGGCGACGTCGGTGGAGAGAAATACTCGTCACTTGAAGAGCTCGACGCCTCAGCGAGCACCTGTGTCGGCGATGTGCGGTCCGGTGCCTGCGAGGCGGAGTTTAGTGACGAGTCCGGGGGTGTTAGTTGCGCATTTCTGCTTTTGGCTCTTGTTTGCATCTCAATCACTTCATTTTGAATTTAGCCATAATATTGTTGATATTTTCGTAGGTATTCATATGACATGTGTCAAATCTTCTATGTTAATTTTGTAGACTTTGTTTATTGTTATTATTATTTCGTTTATTCCTTTACATTCTTATTTTATACATTTTTAAATACATTTATAAAAAAAAAAAACAAATACATTTAAAAATATAAAAAATAGTGACCCACCAGTAGCGGAGTAGGACCCAAACTACCGGCGGTGGAGGCTACAGACTAAGAAACCTCCTAACAATACGGCACGTGTCGAGGATAACAACCTTCTGAATCTGACTCTTGATCCAACAATCTAACGAGAGTCTCTTGAGATGTTGATCGAGACTCTTCGCTATTAATCCGTTTGCCGAAACAACCACCGGGACAATGATCGTCGAGTCTACGTCCCACATGGCGGTTATCTCGAAGGACAGATCAAGGTATTTACTAAGTTTGTCCTTCTCTGCCTTCACGAGATTTTCGTCATGCGGGACGGCGATATCGACGAGCACTGCCCGACGCTGGGTCCGATCAACCAACACGATATCGGGCCTATTTGCAACAATAGTCCTGTCCGTGATGATTGATCGGTCCCAGTAGAGCAATGCACGACCATTCTCAAGAACTGGCACTGGTGTATACTTATAGTACGGTACTTCAAACTCAATAAGGCCATATTGAAGAGCAAGTTGCTGGTGGATGATCCTGGCTACTTGATTGTGCCTATGCAAGTACTCGGTGTTAGCAAGATACGAACAACCGGAAATAATATGGCGAAGTGATTCACCAGGACGGTGGCATTATTATTATTATTATATTAATATTTTAAGGCTAGTTTAAGCAAACTCATTGCTTTGAAATACAAATATATCATTCTTCTTATTTTAAGTCATGGCCGTAAGTGTAATAGCAGAAAATGAGTTTAAATATGAATTATATAAAAGAAAGAATATTCAAGAATCAATGAATCAAGAAGGTAAAAGGGTAGTCAGAGGCGCATTACACATCCACAATTTGCCAGTATTTTTAGTTCCACGTAATAGGGGGCAAGCCTATTGCCGTCACCGGGCACTCTAAAAAGTGGGTTATGTCCAAAGTGGCCGAATTAATGTGATAAAATAAGCAGTTATATTATAATTTTGAAAACTTTGAATTTGAAAATTTTATACGCAAACAATAAAAGTTACCAATTTTTTACACGACTGTACTCCATACAAATGTAGGGCAAACGAAAACTTTTTTTTTTCAAATTAAAGCAGCTCAAATTTATTGTAGTTCATACGACTATTTCACGACTATTTTTTGGCATAAACTTTAAACCGAAAATCACAAGCGGTCCGGAGAAAGTTGAAGTTTTCAAATGTTCAAGCCATAATCCTCATCAGGTTACCTTTATATCTCTGGAACCTTTTAAGGACTATTTCTGAGATGTGGCATGTCGTTACGACTATTTCATGACTATTTTTTGGAACCTAAACCAATTCGATAGGCTTTACCGTTTGCTAGCACCAGAGATGAGGATTACAGCTTGACGTTCAAGCCATAATCGTCACTAACTTATAGCTATAACGCCGAAACTATAATATGACTATTATTTTTAACATGTACGACTATTTATGACTATTTCATGACAATTTTTTAGCGTTGTCAAAATTCGTTTTCATTGAGATTTCAAATATGAGGATTACAGCTTGAAGCACACCAAAATCTTACGTGCCAGCCGCTGTGGCACAGCCAATTAAAGTCCTGGGCGTCTCGGACTCATTTAATGTCATGGTATGTCATGGAGTCCGAGTGCTCGCCGCCTTTATAGAGACATTGCTAAACGCTTAATCGATGCTTCTCAGGACCAGAAGGCTGGCTATTTTCTGACCCAAATAATTAAGTATCGCCAACTCAGCCAGCATTCTGGGAACCTTCCCAGTCGGCAATGACGCGGAGGATTTTTTAAACGATATTTTGTAATGTAAATATTTTTAGTATATAATTATGTATATTGTAATTCTTATAGTAAATAAAGTATCACAAAGAGTAGGTATCTAAATTTTACTATGAATAGATACATTTACACCTACAAACTAACTAAATATGTTATTCTAATATAGGTACTTGCTTGATAATATTCGCAAAAACAAATGGACTTGAACTTGATAAAACGTCCCTTCTGGAATAGGAACAGTCGCTGGTTTGAGTCCAAGCTCAAGGCGTGTTTGCGTTTCATATTGTAAAATTATTCGAAAACTGTCTATTTTTTTAAAGGAACTTACTGTAATTTTAACTCGGCAAACGCCTCTCAATTTTCTCTGAACCTCCTAATGAAATCCATTTAATGGTTAAATATTTGTATTTTAAATTAATGGAGCAGACGCCCGCGGCTACTCCCTAAAAAAAATTCTCATTAATTATTTTAACAAGTTAATATTTACAGAACTCTCACACCATGCGGGCCTATACCTTCAACCATCATTCACCGAGCCTTTTCCCAACTCAGTTGGAGTCGGCTTGACAGTCTAACTGCGATTCGGCTGGACTTCGATATTTTCCGTGAAACGACTGCCATCTGACCTCCACAACCCATGGGCGATATCGAAGTTCTGTAGTTAGACTGGTTGGATTTTTGATTAAGGGCTCCAACTACCCATAACGACTGCCATAGATGCTTGTATGACAACCGGGACCGACGCGCGGCTTAACGTGCTCTCCGAGGCACGGAGGGGTCTCAGTGTCTTAAGAAATGGTCACCCATCCTAAGACCGGCCTGACTAGAGGTTGTTTAACCTTTGCAATGTGTTAACATTGTCGGTTTTACCACGAGCCCCACGAGGCCAATACCTACAATACAAACGGGCATTTTGGATCACATTTTGCAAGTGACTTATTTCGCCCCACGTAATTGAAAGAAAGCCTATTACCATTTCTGGGTACTTTGGATAGTACTTACTAGAGCCTGGTCCGTCTATAACGAATTAAAAAAATTAAAATATTTATCTATAATAATTTCGAAATATTCGAATTATGATTCCAAAAGTTGACATATAAAGCCTATGATAATGACAGCGGTACTATTAAAAAATTTAAAAGTTACTTTATGATGCAGACTTTGTACGAGATTTTTTGCAAACGATACGATCAATTTAAAGTAACTTTTTAAACACAGTTTATAGAATAATAGAAGGTATGTCGAACCGCCTTGTCGAGTTCTACCGCCCTATTGTCGATAACTTCTTCAAGTTTGTGTACGTCAAAATACCTAAATGTATGAGGTTCAATAAAGTAGTGTATGAAACTGCACATAACAAGGTATATGAACACTCGTAGGATAATTATTATAAAGAAACTCGCAACGGTTCGTTTCTCTCGTGTTCTAATACCCCTCTTTATATAACAGTTTCATCAACTACTGTTTTTAACCAAAAAAAGAATTACGTTTGCTTAACTTGTAGATATTTTATTAAACAACTTCCATTCAAAATTTCACTTCACTTATTTTCATTTAAAATTATTACTTTCAACGTGCTACCACGCAAATCGTTCCGGACTCGATTTGTGATTTATATTCAAGAAACGTTTATCGTACGAAATTCGATCCAGTTCCATAGTTCATTACTCACGTCAGGTGCGGGATCAATGGTGGACTTATTCTATTCGACATTCTACACCGAACGTGTCTTCGGTCATGGTTAATTTAGAATGTATCGATAACTTTTATCGATAAGTTGATTTCAGTTGTTGTTTCTCTCCAAATACTTTACGAGTAAGTAGCTTCACTTACTCGTGAAGTGTTTAGAGAGAAACATCAACAAATTCCTTCGCGTCAGGGTTCTGTACCCAAAAGGTAAAACGGTAACCCTAATACTAAGACTACGCTGTTTGTCCGTGCGTCTGTCATCAACCGTGATAGTTAGAAAGATTTTTAGAGGTTTATAAGTAAAAAAAATCTGCAACTGCTTTAATTTGTATAAGTAGAAGTTATAGCAGTTAGAGATTTTTCGATTCCAAGTACAAAATACTAAAAAACCGGTAAAATAGTATGTTCTTGAGTAACATTCAAATTTCAAACTAATTCCTTTTTCAAAAATCTCTTGAAGTAGTCTATGTTCTTTTAACATATTCTCTTGCCGACAATATTTATAGCAGCTGCAACGAAAAAAAATTTATTAAATGTACTCTGCTTTCTCATATGAACCTAGTAAGAATGGACATTAAGAAACAACTCAGTTGTACTCTTATCACTGTATCATGTAATCGTAATTTATGAATGAATGGTTGCTAAGCGAAATCAGTTCATCCCATTTTAAAGAAAATAGGAAAAACGAACTCGATTTTACAGAAAAAAATCCAATTCAAGAACGCTGTTTCTTCCAGATGGAGTCTTAAATTATGGCCTTTTTTGTATGAATTGGTAATAACTTTCGATATCGATTCGCAAATGTGTTACGGGCGACTTACTTCATGTACTACGAGTAAGGTACTGAGATATTGTCTACACCGGTGTTGGGTAAAATGGTATAGATTTAGGAAACTATATCCAGGTAGGTACCTATTATGGTCTTAGTACCTGTGGCGTTCTATAAGGCTCTATACTTGGACCTTTACTTTTTAACAGAGTTGTAAAAAAAGAGGTTTCTCAATTCAACCTTATACAAGAGTAATGTCCGTCCGTGAACAACTTTCAACTCGAGAACGGTAAGAGACTAGACTAGAGACTCAGTGTAAACGCCAATCGACTTAGCATAGTTGAAAACCCTCCAAAATGAACCTTTGACCTCTGATCTCAAGGTCAAAACGAGGTCAAATCGAGAACGGTAATAGTTAGAGACTCAAGACCAGCTGCAATCAACTCAGCATGGTCAAAGCCCTCTAAAATGATGTTGAACTTCATGTCATGTGACATTTTTTGGATTTTATGAAAAAACTTTCGAAAACTCTAAAATATATGGCTCTAAAATTTATGTTTGTTCGCGGTTAACTTTATGAATCGCTTTTAATTCTTTTATTTTTTGGAAAGAAGATATTTCCAAGGAGGTCTCGTTATTAGGAAATTAGGATCTGATGCTCGGATCCCGGAGAGATCGAGGGGAACCATCAAAAATTGTTATGGCGACTAGTGTGTTTGTTAATTTTTAACCGACTTTCAAAAAAGGAGGAGGTTCTCAATTCGACTGTATGTTTTTTTAGTTTCTTATGTTTGTTACTTCATATCTTCGGACTGGTAGAACCGATTTTGATTTTTTTTTCAATTGGAAGCTACTACTTCTCAACCAAATTGAAATGGGACCACCATTTCAATTTGGTCCCATTCCGACAACTATTTGTACCCAGTTCGGTAGTTTGAAGTCGGTTGCTGTGTCATTTTTGACGTGTTATTTTTTTCATTTGTAGGTAATGATACTCCTTTAAAATATCTATATATAGAAATGGGGAATGTAATTTTTGTCCCTCCTTAGCTCTCGAGAACTGCTTATGCCCCAATGATGGTTGACCCATCTATGGATAACCCTCGATCTGGAGGCAAGCCAAATTTGACCTAGCCCTAAGGGGTCAAAAATTTTAGGCCAAAATCTATGGCGTGGTGCGGCGCGAAGCACCGCGCAAGACACCGTACTAGTGTACTATAAAGGAGTACCATTTAATGAAGGTTTGTAGTCGATCTGATGGGGGAGCCGAAAGCCAGTCTATGGAACTCATCAACGATTTAAAGCAGTTTTTTTGTGTTTTGGTTTGATTGATTTGTATTGAAGAGAACTTTACATATCTCAATACTTTTAGTTTATGGTTGAATGCGGTTTTTTTTGGGCCAAAACTATTCTTCTCTAAATTATTCTTCTCTAAGTTATTATTCTCTAAGTTATTTTTCTCTAAATTAATGCATTAGCTTTTGTGTAAACAACTTGTTGCAACATTGTTTAGTTAAGCGACCTCGCCTATTGTTAAAGTGAAATTTTAGCCTTTTACGGAAACAGGCATAATTAAATGTGTGTAAGTGAATTAAACTTTTGACCCTTGCTCGTAACTAATTTGAAGATACGGAAGACCACGTATTAGGGACCCTTACAATTTCCTATTGCTCTTTTTCACAATTCATGTTCACTGTATCGTGCAAATTACTGCTTCCAATTCAATATGAAGGACATTCTCAAATCAACTATCTCTATACTACGTATATATAGACCGCTCATAACAGGTCTGGACCAATAACAACCACTCTGCACGTCTAAAGAATCAAACAGTCGAGGATGATGTAACGTCACTACAGCTTCCCAACTTAAGTTTGCGTGTGGCAAAAAATGGAACTAATTATTATTTGTAGTTATTAATGTCTCAATGTAATGTGGCGACCCAAGTGGAACGCAGACATATACCGGGCAACCTATATCAGAGCTGCTTAGTAGTCGTGTGGTAGTCGCCACGAAGAAACGGATGACACTCGCCATCTATTTATAGATGGTTGATCTGAGAGGACATCATTCAAGTAATCGAGTATTACTAACCGTTTTACTTTTTAAGGGTCCCGACCCAAAGGGTAAAAGGGGAATCTATTACTAAGACTCCGCTGTCCGTCCGTCCGTCCGTCACCAGGCTATTATCACATGAACCGTGATAGGTAGACAGTTGAAATTTTCACAGATGAGGTATTTCTATTGCCGCTACGCTATAATCACAAATACCCAAAAAAAATTTAGAAATAATGGTATTGAACCCTTCATGCACGACTTCGAGTCGCACTTGTTCGGTTTTTTTTGTATTATTCTACACTAGCCGATTAACGCGGCTCCCTCCACCCGCGTGATATAGTTTCTCGTTCCTAATTCGCACGGGAACACATTACGGGGATAAAAAGTAGCCAGTGTGAGCAACACTGGCTACTTTTTTTGAGGATAATATGAATATTGATGAAAGAATTTTCAAAATCAGTTTTATAGTTAGTTACGGAGTTTGAGGGGCTCGTGGTCTAGTGGTAGCCGACAATGTCAACACATTGCAAAGGTTAAGCAACATCTAGTCAGGCCGGTCTTAGGATGGGTGACCATTTCTTAAGACACTGAGACCCCTCCGTGCTTTGGAGAGCATGTTAATGGTTGGTTGTCATACAAACATCTATGGCCCTGAATCAAAAATCCGATCGGTCTAACTACAGAACTTCGATATCGCCCATGGGTTGTGGAGGTCATATGGCAGTCGCTTCACGGAAAATATCGAAGTTCAGCCGAATCGCAGTTAGACTAGAAAGCCGACCCAACTGAGTTGGGAAAAGGCTCGGTGAATAATGAATTTTATTTTTTTAATGATGATGAAAATGAGCTGATGCATTATTTTTGGTGATATTCCAAACAAAACTAAAATATTGCAGTCGATACTCAACCAATTTAAATTTAGTGCCGATGTTTTATTTAAGTTTGTGTAAAACTTAATATCGGCTAAAAACGTCTTGATATTAAACAAAGTTATGTTGACTGAATGAACAAGAAAGTTTGATACAACATTCCGAATTGTTGAGTCAGTATCGATTTAATTAAATTTCATCGCATAACTCGCTGCTACCATTTATGAGTAAATTAGATTTACATCTATGTAAGTAAACCTACGGAAAGGTTACTTCCTTTTAAACCTAATGTGGGTGTATTGAACGCCTTTGCCTACCCTTTAAAAGAAGCGAATTGTCTGTCTTTTATGCTCTCTAAGTTTGCGAAGTATGGCTTTTTTTTTTAATTCTGCGACCCAAGGCCGCGGCTGCTCTAACGTCCATTGCCGGGCGTCTCTGGTTCACACGCAGGAGGTATTTCCAGTGGCGCCCGGCGGACTTTGACCACCTCTTTGGTCTCTATGGGGGTTTTGTCGGGATGAGAATCCGCAGCACGCAACCCTTCTAGCCTGCTTCTGTAATGAGGACGGCGGGTGGCGATCCCGCCGTCCTCAGGCCCCGATCATGGAGGTCGATAGTTTTGGGCGTAGATGAGTCTGCGGCGCCCTCGCCGCTGACTACGGAACTCGGCAGGGAGGGTGCGCACCCTCTCCCTCTCGGCCGCCTCCTTCGCGAGCATGACTTGCTCGCAGAAGGACACGGCCGTGTTCCACTTACTCCCGCTGGAGACCATGGCTGGGAAGTATGGCTGGGGTAAAGTTAGTGGATAAAGTAGCAAACAGCGTAATACGAGAACGTTGTGGTGTGACAGAAGGTGTAGTGACCAATATAGGAAAACGGTTGTTTACAGATATAGTGATGTAGAGAGGATGGACGAAAGAGGACTGACGAAAATATACCTTTATAAGGCGGGTGTGAAAGGACAGGCTGGTAAAATACGAACTAAGCGAACGTACTACGACGAAATCAGAGCTGTTTTACGTAACCGGAGAAAATGCATAAAAATAGTAATGAAAGTGTAAGAAGCGAAAGAAGTATGCTAAGATCGTAGCAAGTGGAATTCCATGTTATCTGCTAATGCCAACTGGAAAGAGGCGTAATTGTATGTGTGTATGTTTACGCTCACTAACGCAGATCCAAACTCAACAACAGTGGCTGGAAGTACTAACAATATTGTAACATTTAGCCCTCACTTGAGTAACAAAGTCACGTACAAAAGAAATAGATACCGCTGTATTAAATATAATATTGACTCCAAGTGTGAGGGAAAGTAATTAATTTATTCCACCCGGTTTGTTATTATTGAAAGTACTATCCAATAATCGAAAAATCTAGTTTGCTACGATACTGGGATTTTTGTTAAGCTCCGCGGCCTATAGCTGCTGCCGCTCCTACTTTCATTGCTGGGCGTCTCTGGTACACACCAGGAGGTATTTCCAGTGGCGCCCGGCGGACTTTGGTTGAAGCCCCACAACACAGGGCGCCACTGGAAATACCTCCTGGTGCGTACCAGAGACGCCAGGCAATAGACGTAGGAGCGGCCTTCAAAAAAAAGAAAAAAACGTTGACAGGAATTATGAGTGAGTTTTAGATCTCTAGGTTTCGAGATAAGTGTAAAAAGGTAGCTATTTTATTAGAGCATGGGAAATTTTAACTTTAGCAAATTAAAATATTGGTAAAGCTACTGCGGTTCATGTTGCCAATTTCAATGATGGATCTACGTTCAGTTCGTCTCATCCTGAAGAGTGCCTGCTCTACGAGTATTAACCCCCTTACTTCTTTTGTCAGAAAATATATTATTAACCCACTTGATATTCTACTCTAGTTTCGTTACTGATAATCTAAAAACACGTAAAAGACACGAACATCGACTTCAAACTACCGAAATAGGACCAAATAACTGTCGGAATGGGACCAAATTGAATTGGGACCACACGGCAAGCAGTAGCTCATAATAAAAAAAAACCGTAAAAAAGAAAAAACATACAGTTGTATTGAGACCTCCTCCTTTTTTGGAAGTCGGTTGAACATACCGTTTTAATTTTAGCACATCTAAATTGAATAAAGTTACAGTTAGGTTTTAGGACAAAATTTTAGTGTCGAAAATTCCTTCCTGGAACGGATCCTAGAACGCAACAATAGAAGTAATCAGCCTTTTAATCCTGAGAAGTATCAATGAGGTTTTTCCAAATCTTTAAATAAGCAACGAGAGGCTTCTGAAAAATCTAATAGAAAGATAAACGTGAATGGTTACACAATATTCGTAGCGTGTTTCAAAAACTAAGAATTTTCGCATGAATACGACAGGTTACAAATAACATATACGGATTTCTTTATTACAGTTCAATGGAGAGTGTAATATGCAGCGTATAGGTACGAGTACAACGGCTCAATGAATGAATGTTCAAATTATGAGGGTTTTCCTAAAGGGTTAGACAGAGGCATATGGTTCGCCTGCTCTTCGCAAATAATTTTGTTGGTGGAGGTCCTAAATTCATCAGATTTTTTGTTTATGTATCAACACTGAAAACTCACAAATATAACCTATCTATATATATAGATACACGACTCAATGAGTTAAAGCCTGTGAAATACTGTGTAATAATCGTAAGTAAAGCCTACATACTCGTATTTACACACAACAGGATAGGAACAAGATGTTAGCTGCAGTTCGCCAACAATACAAGAACGACATCGTATTTCACAGGCATTGGTAAGTAAATCTCGAGATCGGATTGCGACCACACCTGATATGGTATGCAACAGACGTGCACTATCTGTCCACTCGATGTGAGGTTACGCTCTAAGCCTTGTGAGTCGTGCACATACTCGGAACTGCAGTAAGGTATTTCGAGCATGTTTCATTTACTAGTTGCGCTCGAATAGTTGTAGAATAGAATAAATTTTATGGTACTCGTAGATACTTTTAATAGGTATTATACCAATACATAAGAAAAAAGACATGATTCAAAATATAGACATAGCAGCCTAATCACTACAATGGATTACTTGCAGGAAACCTTTTGATAGTCAATCCAAAGGTTTCCTGTAAGTCAATCTAAAGGTTGCAAAAATAGAAATTTAAAGCAGGGTAGGCATTCGTAGGGCGGCGTATTGCAGTTTTGCTTCCGAAGTCGTTCTCTGGGCGTTCAGATGAACCACAGAGCGGGCGTTAAAAAAATGAAATAAAAAAGTTTTGTGCGAAAAAGGTTCCTTGAGACTAGTACAGACTATACTCATCAGACATCATTAATATTGATTGAAAAATAAATTCAGATAACATTTTGTATATCTGCTTTGAACTTTTTGAGTTTCCACCCTCTACCTCTACTGGCAAAAGGTGGCTGTCTAATGTGCCTCTGCTTACACTCTCAGGAAAATATTTTGTTATATTCCTGTTTATCATTTAATCCAGGTATCGCCAAAAGCAATTTTATCCATCCATATAAAGTAACGCGTTGATAATATTACTTTAAAGTATGATACTTTCTCGTAAATTGAATATAAACTGAATAAACTTAGCTAGGAGCCGCGACACCGTTCAGAGATGAAACTACGGTGACGCTATTTCTAAATTAAATTCGTTGGAGCTTGCTGCAATTTAGTGGAAATATGAGATACGTTTTTAAGTGTTAATGCAATACCTGGTTTCTGAGTTATCTGTAAAAAATACAGCATTTAGCCAAAATTAGCAAAATAAGGTCGGGGAACGGCTTTCTGCCGTTCACAATCCAGTCTCCAAAGGGTAGTTCCAGTACACTTCTGGTCACAAAACAGTTGCCTAATCAAGTAGGACAATGTGCAAAAATGTGCCGTTTTCGATATATAAATGTGCGAACGGAAAGGATGGTCTCCCCATCGGAGACAATAAACTGTCGCTGTGGAAGAAAACAGCCATAATATGAGTCTGCGTAGGAACGTTTCTATTTTTTTGTATTTGGTAGTTACCATGGAACATATAATACTACCGGACGCCCGCGGCTTCGCCTGCTTGACAAATTATATACCCAAAATCCTTCCTCTAGAATCATTCTATCCATTGGTGAATACCTCATCGTAATCGTTGCATAGTTTTAAAGATCTAAGCATCACTGCTAATCATACATAGGTAAGGGAAGCGACTATGTTTTATATTATTTATGATGGTGCTAGTATGGTAGTCATTATTTTATTGGTGTTCTGTGATAACATTTTATAAATATTCCTTGTTACACGAATATTATTACATTAATAGACGTGGTTGCCCACAGTTGTGCAAAGCACACGTTCCCCAATCGAATTAGCGAGTTCCACTCACAACGGAGCTGAAGTGCATTTACGAGTAGTTACTAGTATGTAAGTATACTTGACTCTGCTGTATTATCTTGTAGACATCTATCTACCTATAGGTACTTATTTAGTATGCTATGATCTATGATTTATAAATACAGAGACTGCAGATATTCCATTTAATGGTATTTAACTTCTTTATTTACAATAAGAATAACAATTTACATAATTATGTATGGAGGGGCTCGTGCTCTAGTGGTAGCCGACAATATTAATACATTGCAAAGGTTAAGATCTAGTATGGCCGGCCTTAGGCTGGGTGACCATTTCTTAAGACACTGAGATCCCTCCGTGCATCGGAGAGCACGTTAAGCCGTCGGTCCCGGTTGTCATACGAACATCTATGGCCGTCTTTGGGGCAGTTGGAGCCTTTAAAAATCCGACCGGTCTAACTACAGAACTCGATAATTCCCATGGGTTGTGAAGGTCAGATGGCAGTCGCTCCACGGAAAATATCGAAGAAATATCGAAGTCGACCCCAACTAAGTTGGGAAAAGGCTCGGTGAATGATGAATTTACATAATTATGTACAAAAAATATTTACACTACAAAATGTCGTTAAAAAAAACCTCCGCGTCATTGCTGACTAGGAAGGTACCCAGAATGCTGACTGTGTTGCCACGTTGGATGGCGATACTTATTCTTTGGGCCAGAAAATAGCCAGCCATCTGGTCCTGAGAAGCATCGATTAGGCGTTTAGCAATGTCTCTATAAAGGCGGCGAGCACTCGATGGATAGGGTCACCCCATAACCCAGTGTTTCAACCCCAAACGGCTCAAATATGTAATCACCTGCTAGGTTAACATATTTACACCGTTTGAGGCCTTCAGCCGATTCCACATCTGTTTTGGCTGTTGGCTGGTTTTGGTTTGAATTTGAGAGTGGTTATGGATTTTCTTAACAGCTTGGTAACGGCAAAAACCTCCCAACTAATAACTTTTTATTAAGTTCGTATTATCTTACGTGTTTTGTTATACAAGAAAAATAAGTATCTACGTAATATCTAATATTGAAATAGTGTATTTACTTATTTGTACTTCCAAGTTATTATTATATTCCATTCCGTGTATTTCATTATTGAAAATTATTCATTTACTTTAAATAAATAGAATAACATCAGTCTAAAATACGTCACGTATTTCAATGCTTCATTACTTGTCGATTGTCACTCCCTCGCTTCACACTCCCCAAGACCTTGGGTCAAATTTAAGCAGCTTTCAGTGTAATCCTAAATCGACTTTGGATATCATTTATCACTTCAACGTGATTTGCAAAGAGAATGCGAAATTTCCCTCTTTAAGAGCACCTTAAGAGTCATTTATATAAGTACGGGTTTTTAGACGGTTGGATTTTAGCACAAGGTACTTTTAAAATGGATTCCTAGCTAATATATTACAAGCGCTGATCTTGTCGTTCACGATGTATTCATGATGTATGATGATTCACGAAAAAAATGTCTGTAGGTATGTTAAAATATGTTTATAATTTGTATATAGTATAGTTCCATGCCTGTAAGATATTGAACACGTTATATAAGTATAAGTATAAGACTTATACTTATATAACGTGTTCAATATCTTACAGGCATGGAACTATACTGTATTCAAAGTTCCATGTTTATATACAGATACAAATGACTCATTTATATGTCACGTTAATTGTCATATTTACGTTATACCTGTTAATATCAAAAGTATTAATGACAGCTGTAACGAATCGGTACTAATTGATACGGATCGATAAAAGGGCAAAGTTCAGATGAACGCGCGACGACGCGCGCTGCCGCGCGATTCACCTGTTCAGATGGCGGCGGCTTGCGCGCGACAGTCTAGCGTGAACTTTCAGTGAGAATGGACGTGGAGCGGGGCAGATTACAAAATATTGTGACTGGGTTCAGAGAGTGTAGTGACGAGTATGAACAGGGTCTCAAGCGCATGTCAGTCTTGGAACAGGAACTGCACGAAGCCCACCACCTCATTTCCCACCTTGAAGCTGAGAAACGTGACACCATAGTATCCCATACCTATAACTTGTTTGAGGAGTTAGTTGGTAGTGTGCCCAGCCTTGTTGCTACTGAACCCAGCTTAGAACCCACAATTACTATAGATTTAACAAAGGATGATACCTTAACAGCTCATTGTTTAAATCACAAGATGGGCATAGTTGAGTGCAGTAGAAACAAAATTAAGAAATATGTGAAAATTAATATATACATAAGCAAAACACAAAAATTATGAAAAGCCAAAAAAGTATGTACAAAAAAGTCAAGTATATTAATGAGAGAAGGTAACTAGGCGATGAGCTTGACATGTATTCATTATTAATTGCAAATAATATCTCTGATCATAATAACAATATTTTAAAGTTAGAATTAGAAATTAATAAAAAAATCACTAGACATAATGACTGACAGGTATTGTAATGTTAAAAGTGAGTATCAGGAATACATTCTGGCCATGAAGGATCTTATGAGTCCAAATTCCACATTGACATCAAACAACCATTTAATTAGTCCTGAGCCGGTCTGTAAGTCCTCGCTGACTTCAAACATAAGCCCTTCACTAGAGTCAAACAAGAAACCCAGTGGTTTCTTCACCAAACAAAATATGATTAAATCTGAAATTAAGATGTTTTGTGATGAATTAAGGAAATCAATGGGTCAGTTACTTAGTTCATATTTAGAACAAAATGTTACTAACTATTGTATGCCGGGATTAACTTACTGTAACATTATAAAAAAAATTAAAAATTGTAATTTAAACAGCAACTGTACACTTTTAATTTTGGTGGGAGATAGGGGAAATGCAGACAGAAATGCAATTGTAAATTGTTTAGAATTACTGAGCTTATTAGATGTTAAAAACATTATTTTATTCACACTTCCTTATAGCCGTGACTTGTCACAGGCCGAAAACAATCTTAGATATAAGCTAAATCAAACAATACATACATTGACATTTCATAAACCAAATAAATTCCATCTGATTGACATTAACATGTATTTAGAAAATAAATTGTTATTGACGGAAGATAAATTCTATTTGAATAGATATTTTAGGAGACAGATAGCATCTTCGCTATCATATTTTATTAGTTATTCAGCCAAAAACTTGGCTAAACAATCTGCTTTTATTGAGCAGAAAAGTGACAATGTTTGTCTTGTGACCTTGGAATCTGTTCCAAAAAAGGGTGACAATAATTTAAACTTAGTTGTAGGACAATAGAGGAAATCCCTAGCAAATTAAATTTAAGGACAAAGGAAAAGTCTATGCTCATGAATATTACTCATCAAAATATTGAAGGCTTTTCTGGCAAAGAGTTAGAACTAGAATTATTTTTAAATGAAAAACGTATCCATGTACTTTGTTTAACTGAACACTGGTTAAAAAAACATGAACTCTTAGTTAATATTGATAATTATAAAATCATTAGTGCATTTACTAGAGATTCCGCTATAAGAGGGGGGTCTCTCATTTTAATTGATGACAAATTAAAATCAAAAGACCGAAAAGACGTTGTAGCACTCACAAGTGAGCGAAATATTGAACTATCATGTGCAGAGCTAGAACAATATATTATTACTAGCGTCTATAGACCTCCTTCTGGAGATTACTACCTGTTTGAGTCCATTATGGAGGAAGCCTTAAAAAAGGTATGTAAATGTAAGAAGACTATAGTTGTATGTGGCGATTTTAAAATTAATATTTTAGAAAACTCTCAGAACGCGCTAAGGTTCCTCAACCTTTTTAAATCTTTTAACTTACAAAATCTTTTTTGTGAACCAACTCGCACCACAGCCACATCAGCTACCTGCTTAGATAATATTTTTTTCTAACAGCGATGTAGATGAGAAATCTATAACACATTTTATAAATTCAGATCATGCAGGTCAGTTAGCTAGATTTAAGTACCAACATGTTCCATTATCAAAAAATATTGTTTGTAGACCAATCACAACTTATAGATTAGAAAAATTTAAAGAAAACATTAAGAATAAAGTACCTCTTTTGGAGTTGAATAATGATAAAAACCCGAATGATCATTACGGAGATTTGTTCAGAGTAATCAAATACGAATGTGATAACATTTTCACTAAAAACAATAAATGTAAATCAATTCAAAATTAAATTTAGTGATTGGGCTACGCCTGGAATCTATAAAAGTAGAAGGAATTATAGAATATATAGAATTATATAAATTATACGAGACAAAGGCATCTACTAATGAGCCACAAGTAATTAAACAGATTAAAAAGTACTCCAAATTATTCAAAAAAGTATGTTCAACAGCTAAATCTAATTATATACGGGCTAAAATTGAAAAATCTGATAATAAAACGAAGGCAATATGGAATGTTATTAACAAAGAAACTTGTAAAGCAAGGTCACGTGATCGATCCTTCGAGTTAAAAATAGATGATAAACATATTAAAACTGATTCTGAAGTGGCCGATGCATTTGAATCTTTTTTCACAAATGTTCCAATCACCACTACAAATAAATTAAATTCGTCAAAAAACGTAGCCAATTCTCTTCTTAAATCAATAATTTTCATTTTCAGTATATTGACTCTGTCACTATACTTAAAACTTTTAATATAAAAAATACCGAGGATCTTTAGGGCATTTCAACTAATATAATAAAATCAATAGTGCCCGCTATAGCGTCTCACCTTGCATTCATATTCAATAAATGTATAGATGAAAATCAGTTTCCTAATCTTATGAAGTACAGTAAAATCATTCCTTTATTTAAAGCAGGAGACAACAGTGATCCTTCAAATGTTTGACCTATTTCCATACTCCCAACCCTCAGTAAAATTTTTGAAAAAATAATATTTAATCAATTGCTTTCACATTTTACAGACAATAAGTTACTTCATAACAAACAGTTTGGTTACACTAAAGGCAGGGACACAACGGATGCAGGAGTTGCACTTGTGAAACATATATTTGATGCTTGGGAGGAAAAGCAGGATGCCATTGGTATATTTTGTGATCTATCAAAAGTTTTTGATTGTGTTGATCATGAGACTTTGCTACTAAAATTAGGTTATTATGGTGTTTCGAACAGCTCACATCATTAGTCATGGGAGTACCCGGCTCCATATTAGGACCCCTTTTATTCTTAATATACGTAAACGATCTTCCTTATTTCACTAAAAATCTTTGTGAGATAGTATTATTTGCTGATGACACATCATTAATTTTTAAAAGTGATAGACAAAAAGTAGCACTTGACGATGTAAATAATACCCTTTCGGAAATATTGCATTGGTTCACAAGTAACAACTTGCTGCTCAATGTGAAGAAAACAAAATGTGTAAAATTTACTATGCCCAATGTTAGACAGGTGGATAATCATATTACTACGAATAATGAATTAGTTGAAATAGTCAATACCACAGTTTTTCTTGGGATAACTCTAGATAGTAAACTACAATGGGGTCCTCATATCACAGCCTTGGCAGGAAGACTTAGCTCAGCTGCCTATGCGGTTAGAAAGATGAGGTCACTGACTGACGAAAAAACGGCACGATTAAGTTTATTTTAGCTACTTTCGTAGCGTTATGTCAAATGGTCTGCTGCTGTGGGGCTCAGCTGCCGATATTGAGACAATATTCATGTTACAGAAACGAGCTATACGAGCAATCTATAGACTCGGACCCCGTGACTCGCTGAAAGAACTATTTAAAGAAATTAATATTTTAACAGCTGCTTCTCAATATGTTTACGACAACATCTTACATGTACGGAAAAACCATAGATCTCTTCAAAAAAAAATCCGATAACCATAATTTTAATACAAGAAATAAACATAAACTGGCAATGACAAAAATTAGACTTCATAAAGTTGGTAATTCGTTTGTAGGCAAATGTATAAAAATTTATAATAAAATTCCTCAGGATTTGGTTGACATGCCTCTTAATAAGTTTAAAATAGTAGTTAAAAAATGTTTGATGATGAAAGGCTACTATAATGTAGACGAATATCTTAATGATAAAAATGCATCGTCACCCTAATCTTCTGTTATTGGCCACTCGTATAATACAATATAAACTAATTGTAACAATGTAAACAAAACAATATTAAAAAAGAAAATGGATAATCTACCTGAGTTTCTTGCTGGTCTCTTCTCAGGAGAACCAACTTACCGAACCAGCGAAAGAATCATTTTCTAATGGTTATTTATGTACTTACTTAATTTAGTATTTTTATAATATTACTTGAGAAAATTGTAAAATTTTTACATTCATATGTGCTCTTTATGTGCCTAAACTGAATAAATGAAATTGATTCTTTGGTTCTTGATTCTTTGATTCGTGGAGGAGGCAATTTGATTGTGGGTTTTATACCGCAAACTGCGACGTCGCCGTCGAAAGCAAAGACGATACTGGGTGCACCCTATTTTAAGTCAAAGACTTTCTTTAAGCCTGTTTGTGACTTTATATCCCACACTAAGACTACATGAAGATCGATTTGTCAACTATTTTAGGATGTGGATTGCATCCTTTGAATTTTTGTATGATTGCGTTGAAAACGGATTTGCAACCTACAGATGGTGCTGTAAGATATTGCATATCACCAAAAGAAAAACTGATAGTAACATTGAGGTAAGTAACTTTTTATTTTAAAATCAACACTATGCAGACTACATTACGTCATCATGTCTTAACAATTTATGGCGTTCACAGTAATAAGGGTGAGGCCCAACAAGCGTAATTTTTTGAGTAGTGAGCCGCGTAATTTCGGTCGTGTAATTTCTGCTACATTCGGTTTCATACATAACTCACAGCGCCTCCCAACTCAAAAAAATACGCTCGTTCGGCCTCACCCTTATTACTGTGAACGCCATAAATTGTTAAGACATGATGACGTAATGTAGTCTGCATAATATTGCTTTTTATTATTCTATTTGAATAGTCCTTCGAGTTAAGATTCCAAATCGCATCTCTTTTTTTCAATTTCGTCTATTAGTAAATCCTGATATGACGTCCTCCATTTTTTTCGTCGCTCCTTGCTTCCGTCCGCCTCAAACAGCGCGGGTCAACTGAACAGGTCGATACAGGAGTGTAGATCTTAAACCGCGCGTCACCGCGCGTCACCGCGCGGTGGCGTGCGGGTCAACATCTTGTGTCACAACAACATTGATGTGTTACAATCTTAAACCGCGCGCCGAGCCAACCGCGCGTCGTCGCGCGTTCATCTGAACTTAACTTCGATGTATGACAAGTTTCTCCACTCTTTCGCTTAGTATACTCGTAGTAATAGGTATAGTAATAGATATTGGTATAGTATATAGTATTCAACTAGTTTTATATGAATAATGACGTATCGTATCCTCGCACCGGTAGTATTATTGGTCACACTAAAAAGGAGCAGTTATAAAAACTAAAAAAAATCAATAATGTAATCATTAAATACTCTGAACCTAAATACTATCAACTCTTTTAATTTTTTTCTGATATACTTTTAGCCAGGACCGATGCTACATACCTGTAATACGTAATGGCAATTCCTTCCTTCTTTGAAATTTACATTAACACAATTAACCAACTGCCGACGAAAAACGTCGAGAAAATTAAAAAAGATTAGTGGTGAATGATTTTTATATTATTTTATCTGTGGTACGGTTAACACGTGTTCAGATAAATCTCAGGTCCCTGCCGTTTGCCGTTGATATCATACATGTCTACTGTATATTAACAAGTTAGGACATTCTAAGTGATATAAAGTTTGAATTTCTACGAAAACTTCAAACTTCAACGGTTCTCATGTCTCAATTTCGTGGTTTTTGTATTCCCGAAGGGGTAGGCAGAGGTGCATGACACACCCACAACTTGCCAGTATTTTTAGTACCACGTAATAGGGGGCAAGCCTATTGCCGTCAACGGACACACATTATCATGGGTTGTGTCCAAAATGGCTGAATTAATTTAATAAAAAGTAGCAGCAAATTTTAATTTTGAAAAAAAAATGCTCTTCAAAGCTAAATATCTCGCAAACGGAAACTTAAATAAAGCACTTAAGTAGGTGAGATACTCCAAAAATATAATTTTATAATTTTCTTTTAGCACTTTGTCAGAGTATCAAATACACACATCCATCCAAAGTTTCATGATTCTAATTATGTCTGGTTTCAAGTAAAAAGGATTTAAATATTTCGTAACTTTAATGTTTAATTCAAGAAACTCAAAATAAAATTAAATACCCTCGTTTGCTTGTTGTGACCGCAGCATCATCTAAACATTTAATTTAATTAACAAAACCGGGTATGGGTGATATAAAAAGTAGAAAAATAACAAAAAGGGTTTTTTTAAGCTCTTCTCTGTCTGACTCTGACTGTACACGTGACGCTAATCTGGAGCGACTTAAGCTGGACTTTGTTTCATCAAATAAGACGGCAGACAAAATTACCTGTCGTTAAAAAAATACACGTCCAAAATTGACACAACAACCGACTTCTAATTAGCAAACTGGGACCAAATAATTGTTGTAATGGGACCAAATTGAAATGGGACCACTTCGAAAGCTGTAGATTTCATTTAAAAAAAATTAAAATCAGTTCTACCAGTCCGGAGATATGATCGAGGTAACAAAAATTAAAAAATAAAAAAAAACGTATAGTCGAGAACCTCCTTTTTTTTGGAAGTTGGCTGTAAACAAAGTCGGTCATTCGTCATTGTGTTAATTTGTCAAGCGGGCGAAACCGCGGACGTTCACTAGTTAATAATATAAGGAGGAAACTTTTCATTCTATTTATACTGTCGATTGACGGCACTTGGTGGAATCTGCTACACATATTGCACAAAAACACATATACTTTTCCACTCTTATAATTTTACTTGCACTGACCGGTTTCACCTCACGGCATCATCAGAGATTTATACAAAATATATTTTAAATTCACTTAAAAAATATCGTACTACATATGACATCAAAACATTAGTATCATAAATAATTATATGGGGGTATATGAAAATAAATTTAAATGATAACACCACCACTTCTAAATTTACCCCGAAAAGTGGGAGAATAAATCCTAAGAAAATGTCTACTTAGATGTTTTAAAAAATATTTGTTACATGTCTAAAATTACGTTAAATGTCAACTGCCAAATTGTGAAATTATTAAATGTCAACTGCAAAATTGTCAAAATTATTAAATGTCAAAACTTACATTTCTAGTCCCACCCCAGTGAATGAAATTGTATAATAAATAAATAGAATAAAATAAAATACAATGTCAATTATATAATTCGAATGTCACCTACTCAAAAACATTTCATTGTTTGATTCGTCACCGTCATTATCTCAGCCTAGGCCGTTTGTCCACCGCCACCATCACCGGGACGTCGTGGTAGACAACGATCGCCGTCACGTCAATTTGATTTCGACCAGAAATAATCTCGTTCTCGGTGACGTCCCGGTGACGGCGGCCGCCGCAGCCTATCTCAGCCCGTGTGACGTCCACTTTTGGGCATAGTGGGAAGAGGGAAGAATTCAACCTACATATACCACACGCCGGACGGGTTGGTATAGGGTTTTGTGTCGAGTTTCATTCTCTGGTTTTGAAAATTCTTTCACTAATATGTAGTTACGAGTACATTATCCCTGAGTTATGAGTTCCCGTGGTAACTGGGAACGAGACAACTAGCCGTAGTAATCAACTAGTATAGTATAAATTAGAAATATTTAATTGATCTTGAAATATTTGATTGACTAGTCCGAGATGCTCAGGACTTTAATTGGCTGTGCCATAGTGACTGGCACGTAAGATTTTGTTGTCTTTCATCAACATTTCATCGCAAGGCAACGGATTTCATTTTTTTTTTTTCAAAATTACAATATTGCTGCTACTTTTTATTAAATTCATTCGGCCATTTTCGACATAACCCATGATAATGTGTGTCCGGTGACGGCAATAGGCTTGCCCCCTATTACGTGGGACCTCTGCCTACCCCTTCGGGGATATAGGCGAGATATGTGTGTGTGTGTGTTAATTGATATTGGCCTCGAAGATTTTGATAAGGGCTCCTTGGCACCCTGATCACATGAACAAATATCGCCTACGTCCACTGTTAACTAATGGATAGACTGGTCAAAACTTCTTAGATTTAACCCAATTACAAACTAATACGGCTTAAAGCTTGGGCAGTGAGATCACATCAGTTCCTACTTTGATTAACAAGTTTTAGGCTTACGAGCCGTGTCCGATAGTTAAACCCGGATACGCCACATTTGCTATTTGTGACTTTAATGTCATGAAACTACGAAATTCAAGAGCTTTTATGTAGTACGATAGTACTATTACCTAATAGGTACTAGCTATTTGCAGCCTGCTCTGCTCCATGGTCTACCTGGTTCTCATGGGAACACTACCTAGATAAAACATAGTAACATAATAAGGAATGTTATTTCTGAAAAAATAAGTTTATATTGGCAGGGGAACTATTCAAATAGGTTCATTAGTTTCATAGTTTATCGATTACAAACCAATAAATCTTTATATTATTATATTCGTAAAGTTTTCCACAAGCAAAACTAAATGAAAAACGAATCTCTCTGATTAGTTTTTCATTTAGCTCGCTGGGAATTTTCAATGGCCCCCGGCGGAGTGGCGCTTGGAGGGGACCCACCCTGTACTAAAACGAAACAACTACGCCAACTTAATAATACTTAATGTTTACCTTTACCTATCGAAAAATACATAAATACAACCATTTGTTATTTATTCTACATAATACATAAATAAAAAAAAAGAAATTTTTTACGATTTACTTATATGAATTTCAAAACACCGCTTTTACGAAAATGTATAAATGGGGACCATTTTGGGAACGGCAGCGGCTTTATAATTTTTTTTTATATGATCTATGTACTCGCATTCCCACTAACCCTTTCAACTATGTATTAGTGGGTTCACTTCAGTAGTGTGGTGGCCAGGGATAGAGCTCACGTTGCCGTCGTCGAAACGCAAGTCTCAAGCTTAAAGGATTCCTACGTCTTACGACGTCTGCCGTTTACATTATCTACGCGCTATGACACTTTAAACGTATGTGACAGCGTCGTCGTACGCGTGGGATAGCATGGGAACACGCGAATCTTTTGCGGTGACAGCGTGGTGAATGACCAGTGTGTTCGTGACCGTACAAATTGTATAGGCCAGATCATGTTCAAATGTCATAATGCGTGGTGTACGTCGCACGTGAAGGATGAGTTTGACCGTGCCTTATCTCTTACCTACTATGGACTGCTTCGGTGGCGTGGTCGGTAGTGTATCCGCTTTCGACGCCGGAGTCTCGGGTTCGATTCCCGGTCGGGACAAACTTTGTGTGATGACACATACGTTTGTACCGAAGTCTGGATGTTTCCTATGTATAATATGTATGTATTTACAAAAAAAAATGTATATAAGTATTTATATCAGTTTATATAGTACTCATATCACAAGCTCTGCTTAGTTTGAGACTAGATGGCGTTGTGTGGATTGTCCTAACATATTTATTTATTTATTTATTTATTTAATACTATGAACTTTTTAAATACCTAGTGCTTGGTGACGGCAATAGGCTTGCTTCCAATTACATCATTCACCGAGCCTTTTCCCAACTTAGTTGGGGTCGGCTTTCCAGTCTAACTGTGATTCGGCTGAACTTCGATATTTTCCGTGAAGCGACTGCCATCTGACCTTCACAACCCATGGGCGCTATCGAAGTTCTGTAGTTAGACCGGTCGGATTTTTAAGGGCTCCAACTACCCCTAACGACTGCCATAGATGTTCGTATGACAACCGGGACCGACGGCTTAACGTGCTCTCCGAAGCACGGAGGGGTCTCAGTGTCTTAAGAAATGTTCACCCATCCTAAGACCGGCCTGACTAAATCCTTTGCAATGCATTAATATTGTCGGTTACCACTAGACCACGAGCTTGCTTCCAATTACGTGGGCATAAAAAATAGTGGCAAAGAGTGGGTGTGTATGTATGTTTGTCTATAATGGTCTATGCTAAAATCCCCTTTTTTAGGGTTCCGTAGTTCAAGTTTCGATGCTTGTACGAGTTTAGTGCTAGAAACAATGAAATTTTGCACGGATCTGTTGTATTAACTGCGCCGACAAGGTGCTAAATATACACGTAAAGTGGAGATGATATTTTTCCTTTAGTCGCTGAGTACCTAAAACGCAGTCTGTCAATTTCGCATTATGCCAAAATGTCATTTAAAATGACCGTTTCAACTAAGTACGGCTTTGTATATGTCGCAATAGGTCTAATTCTCATATTGCCCATTTAGCGATACGTCTATGTCGCAATAGGTCTAATACTCGTATTGCCTATTTAGCGATAGGATTATGTCGACAGGCGACATTTCAGTATTTTAATTTTTTAAAGAGCGTCATCAAAATCAAGAAACTACTCTTATGTCTCTATAATGATTAAGTTTACCTATAATGTCAAGTCAAAAGATATAAAATATAAGAAAGTACAATTTATGTTTATTAAATATATATTAAAAAAACCGACTTAAGAACCTAACTATTATGTTTTACTTTTTAGTTCTGTTATATGAGAAAAAATAAATATTTTCTTTCTTTTACAATTAGGTATAAAAGTTAACACTTCCCTCCGACTTCAAATAGGTAAGGAAGGGTATTTTTTCCCTTCTGAGTCGTGGTCAAACTTAGTAGTCATACTGATTGGACCACGGTTATTTCCATTTTGCTTTTTAGTAAAAAGGAAGTCGGATGCTTGAACTATTAGCCTAGAATCGGAAAATTGATGTCATGATTTCTTAAACTTTTCTCTAAGTGAAACACACACCTTCTTTTGTAAGTCGGTTAATAACCATATTTCTGAATGCATATTCTTGGTATCTTTAAAGTAGGTGTATATATATGCATTCCTCTAAAATTTCAGGAGTCTCTTCGTGTCCTCTGGGAGAAATCGCGTAGCAAATATACAAAAACATAGTTGAATGTTCTTTTTAGAAGTCGGTTAATAGTATATATATATATATATATATATATATATATATATATATATATATATATATATATACCTACTTCGCCCCTGAGTTAACACGCATTAAAGCTACATCTCAATTCGCCTACTCCGCTCATGAACTGAAGTTCAATATACCTACCTCGCCTTTGAGCTAATACGCAATAAACCTAAATCTCAATTCACTTACTCCGCTTATGAACTAATACGCAATAGGTCTAAATGTCACTATGACGATCTCTTGTTATGCATAGGCATAACGCGAAATTGACAGACTGCGTTTTAGGTACTCAGCGACTAAAGGATATTTTTATCTCGCGTAGATAGGTCTTTAAAAACCTTGAGAGGTTGAAAAGATGATTTTTTGATTTTGGTGTCCGTTTGCGAGTTATTTAGCTTTGAAGAGCTAGTTTTTACGAAAACAGTGCGTTGTCGTCCCTCTAAAATCTAAACGACTGGCGTGAAGAACCCGAAATATTCATGACTAGTGGTCGCCCGCGACTTCGTCCGCGTGATTATTGTTCCCGTCACCATATCTTTATAAATTGTAGCCTATGTGTTATTCTGACGTATAAGCTATATTAATTTAAAGTTTCATCAAAATCCGTTCAGTAGTTTTTACGTGAAAGAGTAACAAACATCCATACTTACAAACTTTCACATTTATAATATTAGTAGGATGGTAATTCAATCTCATGAACTTTAAAGGAAAACTATAACGAATGGTATAACTCTGTTAGTTCAAGAGTTAAGTATTGAGTAGTTTATGGGTAATTTCGGAACCCTATCTTATGCGTGGCTCGACTCGCACTTGGCTGGTTCTCTTACTATACTAGCATCTAATTAAGGTGGTGTTAAAATATAATCAGTTGTAACAAACTGGTAAAAATATGACGCTACGCAGGCTGTGTTTAAATAATGTACGTTCATTTATTAAACCGTAAATAAAAATTATTCTTAATATTCTTACAAAACTGTACTAATGTTAAGTAAAGTTAGAAAAGAGCCCCGACATCTCTCAACGTTAAGTTTACGTTGACGTTTTTGTAAATTAAATGAATTCGTTAGAGAAGACTGATATTTCACGAAAAAAACGGCCAATCGCGAGTCGGATTTGCGCACATAAGGTACCGTATATTTATTCTGTTTTTTAGTATTGATTGTTATAGAGGCAATATAAATGCATCATTTTGTGAAAATTTCAACTGTCTAACTATCACCGTTCATAACATACAGCCCAAGACACACAGTCGGACGGACGGACAGCGAAGTCTCAGTAATTGCAAATGTTGAGCGGAGCAAATGTTTTTATTACATATCAGAATCAGAATCGAAAACTTAAATTAATTAAACGAATGAAAAAAAACCTATTTTCATGGTTGACGCACGTGTTTCCATGGCAACCATTTTATCATGCGTCGCAAAACGGCGCATCTTGTCTACTTCAGCTACTTCCACAGTATCATGACATAATATAATAATACTGTGGGGTAACGCTGCCGACATTGAATGCATCTTTGTGTTGCAGAAGAGGGCTGTCCGGACTATCTACGGTATGGGGTCTCGGGAGTCATTAAGAGATAAGTTTAAGCATATTAACATCCTTACAGTGCATTCACAGTATATTTATGAAATTTTATTGTATACCCACAAGGACAAAAGTAAATTTATGAAAAATAGTGATAATCATAATCTACATACATAGCATCACGCCTTTTTCCCGAAGGGATAGGCAGAGGTGTGCAAACACACCGACATCTCGCCAGCTATGTTAGGCCCCATGTAATAGGGGGCGAGCCTATTGCCATTTACCGGGCACAAGTTCCAGACTCTGGGATAATTATCTGGGTAAAATTCTAAAGAGAGTTATACATTATCCACCAGACCCGGGAATCGAACCCGAGACCTCGAGCGTGGCAGTCCGTACATAGTACATAATCTAATCTAAACTTAAGAAATAAGGATAAACTGGCTGTTCCTAAATTTAGGCTTCATAAAGTGAGTTATTCTTTTGCGGGGAACTTTATTCGAATGTACAATACATTGCCAACCGAAATAGCAAATTTATCTGTAAATAAATTTTAAAAACTAATAAAAAGTAAATTGTGCCATAAAGCTTATTATAGTATTAATGATTTCTTAGATGACAAGGCTGCCTGGTTGTAACACGAATTGCTACTTTCTAAATAACTCTGTATTAGATAATTTAAGATGAAATATTTTGAAAAATGTGAATTAAGTGGGTAGTCACAAGATATAGTTGCAACTTTTGAGCTCCTAATATTTAATGTTTTCAAAATTTAATTTAACTGTTTATTAAAGCTATACATATATGTACTAGCAGTTGTTGAACACACCACTACTCAGACTATATAACATTTCTCTCTACATCACCGGGATTTGTGTTTTCATCTTAGGTATGGATAGTAGATTTGAAAAGAGCTTGGAGGAGCTGGAAACTCTGTTTACAAGCCTGTCATCTCTGTCTGCAGAGCCACGAGGAGAGGTTGAAGGAGGCTTTGGCCTCACATGTACCAGTTCACTCGGATATAACAGCTCTTTCTGTGGAACTCCGTGAGTTCAAGTCTTTTGTTATGGACTCCTTAGGGCATTTGAAGACTCAAGCACAACTCTTTTCATTGGGCATGGACCGCCACGAAACCACCATGAGGCGGAAAGTCTTATTGCTGCATGGTGTTCCTGAAAAGTCAGGTGAAAAGCTACATTCCATTGTTTCTGACATATTATCTAACAAAATGCAAGTGCCCGATGTAAACAGTACCACCTTGGAAGTTTGTCATCGCCTCGGATCAAGTAAAGGTAAGCCCCGGCCCATAGTTATTCGATATCGAGATATGGAGCACCGTCACTTAACATGGGACAATAAAACTACATTGATGGGCACTGGCTTGACCATCTCAGAATACCTTACCAGGATCAGGCACCAGGTTTTTTTATCAGCCCGGAAGTACTTCCAAATGAAATATGTATGGTCTACTGGAGGAGTTATCAACATTATAACACCTGACAAGGCACGCCATAGAATCGAATCAATGGCCGAGTTGCATTCGCTCATTGTGAAATTTCCCATTGACTCAGCGAATAGCACTACATCTACAACGACGGTTGCTGATACGACTGAAGTGAAAACTCCAGCTGCACCCTAACACACCGACAGCAAAAAGCACAGAGCCTGTCGTCGATAGTGGCTGTTTTATGTCTATCTATTTATATTTAATTTTCAATTGTAATTGTTCGGTGATCGTTGTTCGCTGTCGTTGCAGCCGCACTTGCATTGCAATATTAATTTCTGATACGATTCAACTTACGTTATGTGTAACCCAGTATTAAATGTATTACTTTATTGTCGGTAGGTATAGAATAGTTAATCGATGAATTGTTATTCATTTCAATCACGATGGAACTTTGTTTGCTATTGTTACTGACTGACGTCGGACGTTTGTTGTGACAATATTGACAGTCTTGGCATTACTTTACAGTAAAATGACATATTCCAATGTTATTGTTTCAAAATTAGTTTCTTTGACCAGGCTAAGGTTTTTGTGACATACTGCCAAGTTTTCAATATGCCATCCTAGCTTGTCACTCACATGATGCTGGCGTTTACGTTCCGCTGTACTCTTGAATTTGAGGTGTGGTTGCGGTAATTTTTGTATTACTTCCAATTTTCTCTTTTTCTCATAGTCTGTATTTTGTTTAATCTTTTCCAATAGCTGCGAGTGGGAGTGTTCGACGTTTAGTTATTTGTTTAATTAGTACAAGTATTATATAATTTATGTACCTTTATTTATCTTATCTACTTCTTTAGTTATAGTTTTATTATTATATCTATACTCATCAGCTAGTTATTTATATATTATGTACATATAATGGATTACGAGTCCTCTGATGAGGACAGCTTTTATTCTTGCTCTCCATCTAACGTAAGCTTTGTCAGCACTGACAGTGACCATTCTATAGCCTTGACTTTACATGACCGGTTATCCTATCTGTTTACCGAGTTTCCTAAAAATCTAAATATCGTACATATTAATGCCCAGAGTGTCTCTCATCATTTCTCCGATCTTCTGGCAACCTTTAGCAACAATCGTGTCGATGCCCTCTTGATTTCTGAATCTTTCTTGAAACCGTCACTGCCCTCCTCGCTCTTTGCTATTCCTGGATTTGTGCTTATTCGCAAAGACAGGGTTGGCAAGGGATGCGGAGGTGTGGCGATTTATCTACGTGACGATATTCCTTATAGAGTTATCAGTGCCTCCCCTCCGGATGCTATTGGTTCGGCAGAGCATCTTTTGCTTGAGATCACTATTCATTTTACTAAATTATTACTCGGTGTGTTTTACAGTCCGGATCTCAGAATTAATTACTTTGACTCACTTGAGGCTCTGCTGAATGACCTTTGTCCCGATTACAGCCTCGTGGTTCTAATGGGCGATTTTAATACCTGCCTGATTAAGGATGATCACCGCACCCATTCTCTTCAGTCACTTTTGTCTTCTGGGCGTGGTAATGGACAGCACTTTATCCTGGGAGACACATGTTGGCGAGGTCAGCAAAAAGGTGCACTACACTTTCCACACGCTCAAATGCCTCCAGAGCTTTTTGCCCCTAGATATCAAGGTCTCACTTGCTCAGACTCTAATTCAGCCTATTTTGGACTACGCGGATGCTTGCTATTTGGATGCTACTGAGGAGCTTTTAAATAAGCTTGAGCGCTTTGCAAAATTTATGTATTCGTTTTTTTTTTTAATCTACGTAAGTATGATCATGTTTCGCAATTTCGCAAGGAACTCAAGTGGCTCCCAATCCGTCTTCGGAGAGACACTCGGATATTATGTCTCCTTTATAATATCCTACATAATCCGGTTTATCCTTCCTACCTGCGGGAGCGGTTTTCCTACATGAACACTCCCGGTACTCCTTGTAGATCTCACCTCATGTACCGCCTAAACTTTCCCTCCCACAAAACCGATTTCTACTCCTATTCCTTTACCGTTCATGCGGTCAGGCTGTGGAACTCACTACCCCCTGATATACAAAGCTGTAAAACTCTTCCTCTCTTTAAAAGTAAAGTCAAAACACATTATCTGTCCTCCTTACCCTAGCTATATATGGTAGGTAGTATATGTAAGTATTGTATATATAGCTCAGTATATATTTATCTATGTATATATTATAGCACCCATAGTTTATGTAGGTTTATTTATTTACTTGCACTGCACACACTTAGCCTTTTCACTCTTACTTCTCCTCTCAGGCCTGCTGGAAGAGATTCCTTTAAGAATAAGTAGTGCCCTTGTACTATGCTCACTTTATTCTTTTGTACTTCTGTTTCTGTTTATTTTTTTTGTGTGTATGTACAAAAAATATAAAATAAAATAAAATAAATAAATAAAATAAAAAAGCTGAACTGCGTTCTTGAGGGCTCTTCTCAGTCTCGTTGCATTTTAGAACCCTCGGTAGAGTGAGAACTTTTGACGAATCTAAATAATTATCTAAAAAATTCAAAGATAATAAACGTTATTTTATTTTATTTTATTTTTATTTTACTTGTCGCCTAAGATTGAGCTCCGCTTCGCTTCGCTCAAAAAAGGATGAAACAGTACTACTACCTGCCAAGCCATTTCCATTTCCATTTGGTCCCATTCCGACAATTATTTGGTCCCATTTCGGTAATTTAAAGTCAGTTTTTGTGTAATTTTTCGATGTGTTTTTGATATATAAAAGTGACATTTTTTTGCCGCAAGCGGTATAGCACAGCGACAGTGGCATTCAAATAGATACACTACATACTATCTTAAACTACATTTAATTGTCAATTTAATTATTTATTATTGTTGTTTTCGAACATTTATCGCACATTTGACGTATTTAGATAAGAATAATATAAATCCTATTCCATATCGGTAACGATTTTAGCATCGCGGAGTTTTATCTAAATATAATTCATACATCATAAAACAAAGTCCTCCGCTGCGTCGGTATGGTCGCGATAAACTCACTGCACCGATTTTCATGCTGTTTTCATCAATGGATAGAGTGGTTCTCTTTTTTTTTTTTTATTTAGGTCGACAATTTAACGCCACCCGCCTGATGGTAAGCTGAGGCGACGTCTGGCAATTGAGGGCGACTCTCACAGTACACAGGAATACTATAGAGAGTGGCCCTCAACTTGACGACCCAGTAATGTACCTCTTCACGCTTCGCTTACAGAGCCCAGGGTTATATGTTGGAGGAAACACGTGCGCAGGCAGGGCGTTCCAAGCCACCATCGTTCGGCAGAGAAACGAACGTTAAAAACGCTCGGTTCTCGCGAAGACGGTTTCCACGGTATGAGAGTGACATCTCTGCCCGGCTCGCGTTGTTCGGGATCGGAAGGGAGAGGGTGGGATCAGGTTGAAGAGCTCTTCAGAACACTCAGCGTGGTAAATACGGTAGAACGCGGCCAAGGAAGCAATTGTTCGGCGCTGGGCTAGCGGCTCAAGGCTTCCCGTTACCTCCGGACAGTCTATAATGCGAACAGCGCGTCGCTGCATAGCGTCGAGTGCGTCCAGCAAAAACTTCGCGGAGCCATCCCAGAGGTGAGAGCAGTATTCAACGCAGGGTCTAATCTGCGTTTTGGAAAAGGGATTTTTTCGCTGTAAATGCACACGCCTGTGTTTTGTGGGCATTGAACTCGACCAAGTTCTCGGCACCCCATTGGGAGATACTGTCGAGGTTTCGGTCGAGATCACCCATGAGATGTCGTCTCTCCTCCTCTATCACAGATCGCCCCGCCGTCGGACGAACCGAGTAACTCCCGTGCAATGTACTGTCATCTGCATAGCAATGAATGTTCCCAAGGGAAAGCATATCATTGATATGCAGAAGAAGCAGAGTTGGTGACAGTACGGACCCCTGCGGTACCCCGGCATTCACTTACAAGAAGCGAGAAGCCTGGCCATCGCAGAGGACCCGCACTCGGCGCTCGTTTAAAAAACTGGCAATCCAGCTGCACAGTTGAGGAGGTAGATCATATGCCGGAAGCTTGGAAAGGAGCGAAGCATGCCAGACCCTATCGAAAACTTTGGCGATGTCCAGGCTAATAGCCAAGAACTCGCCGGACTTTTCCATAGCCTCACCCCATACATGCGTGACGAATGCCAGGAGGTCACCCGTTGATCGTTTTGGCCTGAAGCTATATTGCCGATCATTGATTAGCGAGTGATCCTCCAGGTATCGCATGAGCTGCTTATTGATAAGAAGCTCGAGCACCTTGCAAATGACTGAGGTGACAGCTATGGGTCGATAGTTGCCTGGATCGGATCGATCCCCTTTCTTGGGGATCGGTTGTACGTTCGCATCCTTCCAGACCTCCGGCACGAGGCTCGTAGAGTATGACAGGCGGTACAGACGCGTTAATACTGGAGACAACTCAGCAGCACATTTTCGTCGAGTCATTTGTTCAGCACGAGCAGGCGGTGGCACTTGGAAACTGGCGTGCACCACACAGTGGTCGGAAGTGCCCAGTGGGGCGCGTACTAACACACTGTACTCGGCTGGGCGACTCGTCAGCAGTAGATCCAGCAAGGCGGGCGTGTGGTCTGACCTGTCAGGTATCCGGGTGTCCCCCGTACCATCTGGGTCAGCCCGTGGGAGAGAGCGAATGCATGGGCGGTTCGTCCCGCATGATCGGTCCTAAGGGACCCCAGCCACTCAACGTGATGACCGTTAAAGTCCCCCAGGAAAACCAGGTCAGCGTTCGGGAACCGCACCTGCACATCGTCAGCCATCTCGCTGAGGTATTCGAAAAGCCCTGTTGTCCCAGTGTCCCCTGTGTGGGAGCAGTAGACGCACACGTAGATCTGGCTCATGAAGCCATGATCCACGTGCAGCCAAAGGACGGAGTAGGAGGGGTTCTCCAGACAGCGCAACCGGCGGCAGCAAACATCCACCCTAACGAACACGCACACCCCGGCTTTATCGCGGAATTGTTCCTCAATGATATAGCCCGAGTAACAGAGGTACGACGTGTCGTCAGGGCGGCGTATCTGTGTCTCCGTTAGAAACATCACAGAAGGTCGTGACGTCTCCAGGTGATGGTGGACGGTATCGAGGTTTGCATGGTCCTCAAACGAAGTCAACTTTGTGGGGTTTCTAGGGGCCGCTGTGTACCGTCTATTATCTTGTTACACTGTCATTGTGAAATATGGGGAAGCGTGAAGACAGGGCGATATTTGGTGCGGCAGTAAGTGACAAAGTGCAGAGGCTAGCTTCGTCTAGAACCGTGTGGTTAGGTCGGAGCCGACCCGCCGGACGGAAGGGCTCCCAAACCCCCCTGATGCAAGGCCGCCGCTACCCCACACCGGTTACCACCCGGAGCGGCGTCCCCACAACAGGATTATGCGCAACATGTGGGGCAGCCTACTGGGGTGGTTGGTCCCAGGCGGGCCCCATGACTATGTTGCGGGCGGCCGCGGCAACCCCGTTGCTAAAGGTCTCCCTGGCCGGCGAACGACCCACACCACCCACACTAGACTCCACTTCGCCCCCACTGGACCCTTGCCTGCCGCACCATACACCGCCCTGGGCCCGACAGTGCAGCTGCTGAACCCCTAACGCAACCCAGCCTGGGCTGGGTTTTAGCACAGCTGCACGGTGGTACCCCCGGACCAACACTGTTGTACCACCTGGTATCCACGTAGGGGCCGAAGCCACCACATGGGTACCGTAATATACGTAATATACGAACCTCGTCCGTTAATCAGCAGGTGCGCCACTAGCAGGTGAGGTCGCTGGGGCCCGATAGATGTAAGAAGGGCCCCTTTGCACCTATTTATTAGGGTCTCAAAGGAAGGTTTTAGGCTACAGTACTATTTCACGCGGGCAAAGACGGAGTCGTCGACTAAATCTATACTTCTATACTTATATTATAAAGAGGAAAGATTTGATTGTATGTTTGTTTGTTTGAAGCGAATAAGTACCATAACTAATGACCCGACTTTGAAAATTCTTTCACTGTTATGTAGTTACATTATCCCTGGGTAACATAGGCCTACTTTTTATTCCGGTATTTAGTCCATTGAAATGTTACATTTGGGTGTGCAAAAGTCAGAGAACGCTATTTTATTTTTCAGTAGCGTGAAGCTAAATCCAAGTTTGTGGGGTCTTATGGGTTTTCCGCCAGCTGGAAAAAGGGTCGCAAATCGTTATCGCGCTCTATCGGGCAAACTATTCATCGCACAAAAAATTGCACCCCTTGCTATCGAAAAAATAAAATAGCGTCCTCTGACATTTGCACACTTAGCCCCAAAAAATTTAACATTTCAATGGACTAATTGAACCGGGAATGAGAAAACTATATCACAGGGGCGGAGCAGTGGCGATAATAGCTTGTGCCCATGTCTGTTCCATGGGCAAAACAAATATCAAATTATTTATACTGTCGATTGAGTTGGTGGAACATTGAGACACCATGTTATTAATTAGTGTAAAAAAATTAAAACGTGATTTTGTTCAGTACAAATATAAAAGCTTTAGAAAGAAAGAAAGAAAAATTGTTAATTCGATACGATTTTTACACCAATACATGATTTAATTACGTCTGAACTGCAGCGTGGCCAGCGGCTTCACACATCCATAGATAATATGGAACTCAACGTTTATTCATGCAATCCGCATCCATCACAGATAAGCAATACTATCAGCTCAAACCTGACCTAATACTATCTCGGCCGCTTGGTTGGTCCGATGATTTAAAGCAATTACATCATAAATACATCAATAGTACAGATTATCTCATAAATCAGTCCATGATGTAACAAATGGTTGGATCATTACGAGTATTATCTTGCATAGGATAAGCCCAGTTATTAATAATAATAAACTAACTGATTCTCGCAACTCCACCCACGCTTTTTATAAAGGTACGGTTTTATTTTCCGCCATCCGATTTTGAACAAAACAATAGAATGTTACCCTTAGCTGTGCTTCATCCATCTATGAAAACTGCATGCCTTTTTTTTCGGAGATGAGCGTGTGACAGACAGATGCGCAAAAATAAAACGACTTCAAATTGTCAGAATGAGATCAAATTGAAATGGAACAACAGGTATGTAATGAACCTGTTTTAAATTGAAAAAATAATCATAAAACTCTGTTCACCCAGTTTGAACGTTATGAGGTAGGAAAAAAAACCGGCCTTTTGCGTGTAGGGCCACACATAAAATAGAGCTCCGTAGTTACCCGTATTAGCATCTAACTCCTGAACAAACAAAGTTCTCTAATCCGTTATAGTTTTCCTGAAAATTCATTACATGGACTACCATTTTAAATATTTTCAGATAGTTTATTTATCAAAAAAAATTTAATATAAAGTTTAATATCACCCAAACCAATACCAATAAAAAAATCGTATAAGCAACCTTTCAATGTTTACAAAAATAGCTATCTAATGATACCCCACACACTGGGATAGAAGCGTAGAAGCAGGAAAAAAACAATTTCTGGTTACGTGTAAGGGAGGTACCCCAAAAAATATTTTTCATAATTTTCTTTTAGCATTTTGTCAACCTAAATACACGATATATTCGTGCAAAGTTTCAGGTTTCTAGCACTCACGGTTTAGAGGAAAGCCGAGGACAGATAGACGGAGAGACATGATGAAATTGTAAGGGTTCCAAAACTTGAACCACGGAATCCTTAAAATACAGTGGAATTGAAAAATCGATTTGTAAATCAATTAGAAATTAAGTAATGTCATTTTTGTGTTCTATCGATCTTTTTAAATCATACACATTTATTATGTTAATTTTATCATACACACAAACGTCGACATCAAGGATTCATTACATCCACATATCGTCAGTCACTATTAGTGTCCTCTTCACCTTGAGTTTCCTTACCAGTCTCGTTGTTCTGAGAGGCACGGCGGGGTCCCCATGTCTTCCAAAACCTGCCTAATGTGTTAATCTAATCAGTTCCCACTTAGCTACGAGCCCTCTATAAAAAAAGGATCTTAGACCATAAAATTTTATCTCGAGATATCTATTCTCTGGATTTCAATAAACTCGCTTTTAAATCAAGGGATTAGATAAATGATAATTTAACTGCCAATTATAGTATAAATACGAGTAACACTTAACAAAAAATATCTTTCGAAAGGGGGCAATATCCAGGTAAGTGAACTTCAGATCACTAAGTTAAATTTCCCACTTATAATATATCCGAATATTTCTACTACCTAATATACTACCTATGTTATAAGGGGCCAAATTGCCACTTATTTGAACTCTTATTTCTGCTCTTCTATATCTTTGACTGCTTCGGTGGCGTGGTCGGTAGAGCATCGGCTTTCGACTCCGAAGTCTCGGATTCGATTCCCCGGGTCGAATCCAATATTTGTATGATCCACAAATGTTTGTTTCGGAGTTTGGTTGTTTTCTAAATATGTTATGTATGTATTTAGAAATGATATAAGTATGTTTATCAGTTGTCTAGATCCCATCGCACAAGCTTATAGCTTAGTTAGGGCTAGATGACGATGTGTGAGCATGTCCAACAATATTATATTATTATACTCTTTAATGTTTGCCAGAACCTCATCCGATGGACAGGTGAGGTGTTGCCTTGGGTCACTAAACCTATGCACCTCCTAAGTACCGTAAGCACCTTCAGATGATCACAATTATCTATGTTCAATATCATTTACTACCTCGGTGACGATGGTGCAGTGATATGTGTTTGCGACTGCAGTCTCTGAGGTCCCGAGATCGATTCCCGGGTCGAAAAATATTTTTGTCATTCACAAATGTTTTTTTCGGAGTTTTGGTATTTTCTATGTATGTTTAGTACGTATTTAGAAATATATATAAGTAAGTTTATCGAAGTATATATTTACAAAAAAAAAATTCGATACAAAATCCTTTACCAACCCGTCTGACCACCGTGGTATATTATATAGTAGGGTGAATCCCCCCTATTTTTAGGGGAGGCCTATGCCCAGCAGTCGGCGTCAAATGGGCTGAGATGACCGTTTCCTAGGTGCTAACGGAGAAGAAGCGGCCGAACACGGTATTTTTTCCTGTATATTGTTGGTATATTGTTGTTACTTTGACATACCACTTGGTGGGTTTTTATTTTACCACCCAGAGTGCAGCAGTAGTAGTCCTCCACTCTCACGTTATAGAGAACGAGCTTAATGCCGTTCAGAGACGCCTCTTATATCTTTTTTTCACTCCAGATCATAAAAATGAAATTCCTGGTTGCTGTAACTCTCCTTATTGTCGGCGCTTGGGCTAATCCCCAGCAGCGTGGTAAGAATTTTTATAATTAGAAGTAAGCTACCCTGGATGTGACTATGTGTGATAGGCAGCGCTATACTAATAGTAGATGAGCATAACCATTAACTTTTATATTGCCGTGCCCGTCAAAATCTTATAGCTATCCAATCCAGTGAACTTAAGACTATTATTATAACTCATATGGAGGTACGACACGACGGTATTGCTCTCCGACAAAGCGACGGTTTGGTTAGATTGCACCAACCCGTCACTTGCTGACTGTTGTAGGCTCAGCGGCGGTTCACGTTTCAGCATGCGAATATGACGGAAACGCCAACTGAGGAATTATACTGGAAGCAAAATAATGTCGTGCTTTTTATTAACCGAGCGAGCGAAGCGTTTATATTTCGAGAGTGAACAATTTTGCTTTCGTCTGTCAGTAGGTGTGTTTCGGGTTAGCAGTCACAGTTTTTATCCGATCTCTACGAAACTTGATTAGATTTTCCTTGATTATTTTCTTTTTCATCGATTTCGGGTTAGTTTGATGTTAGATGTGTTTAATATTGGTGAGGTCTACTGTTCGGCCATATGGGCGGCCGACCACTAGTGTTACATTACCATGATTAGGTCCCGTTTAGATATTACTAGCGGACACCAGTGGCTTCGCCAGCTTGACAAATTATATATACACACTAAAACCTTCCTCGAGAACCATTCTAACCATTGGTGAAACCGCATCTAAATCCGTTGCGTAGTTTTAAAGATCAAAGGACGGAAGTGTTTGTTTTATATATGAAGTGATAGTGATTTATGAGTGAAATTAATGAGCGTTTATTTTATTTGGATTTTTCAGCGGCTGCTCGTGACTCATCAATTGTTGATGCCCTGGTTAACAGAATTGAGGATCTCAGTCTAAGAATTAAAGAACGTGGTTTTGATCCCATGCATATCCCCAAAGAATCTTGGTACAATGAACTACCAGTGCCTGAGTAAGTAACACGTGACATATATATATAGCGCAAAGGTATTATGCCTGTGTTTAATCCCATCACATGAAAAAAATTGGGGCCGTATTTCCTAGCATTTTCCTCATCAACATATCCCTAGAATTTTACGTAAATAACAGTATACGTAAAATTCCCAATAAATGAAGAGTAGGTATGTTTCTCCCCTGTTCTCTCTTTTCTCGCTGATAAGATCCATTAAGGACCCCATTTTCTTTTTGAGTGCATTAGCGGTGTATTTCATTTCCACTGATATAAGCCTCCAACAGTCTTCCTGTTTACCTTTATGGCGATTTTTACTAAATCACACCACCATCGTACCTCTTGTAAGCCGAGTTAAGGAACTTATGTCTAAGAAAATTATCGTTAGCTTTCTGATTTGGGGAAATGGTGGCTAAAATCCCAAATAATATTTTTAATATTCGTTAGGTCTACGGTTCCACAAACGACCACCATATTATATTTGTCTCCTCTCATTTTGAAGAGTTCACTTAACTATAATCTCATTTGCTTGTTGTTTTCAGGATTGGCAGACTTGGCTGTGTTATCGAAAATTTAGATTTCCGTGGTCTGAGCAACATCGTCATAAACGATTGCACTTTCAACCCCGCAACCGGCGCCGTTTACTTTGATCTTGAGATCCCTTACATTCGAGGATCCATTGGTAAGTAACGTAGTAGTTATTGTTCCTTCCTTTATAACTATTTTATGACAGAATTTAAATTAATTCACTTCATTTTTCAGAACACGGTCTTTGTGAAGCTAATCTTTTTGCAAAACCTTATGATGCTCAACTATTTGGAAGGTAATTCAGATTTTACTAACCTGCATTAAAAACTAAAGTTCCTGGCGAAAATTTATAATAACAGTTATTTATTTATTATTTTTGTTTTTAGCTTTGACATTGGCAAAATCAGCGCAAAGGGTACAGTCTACATCAGTGCAGGAGGCTCTGGCATTACTGCAAACACTGCTGATGTTCAAACAAACATTGCAAGCATGCGGGTAAGTTTGGGTTTAAAATCTTCAACAGTAATAGAGGAAATAAACGATTTATGGTTCCGATTCCCCAGCGAACATTACAGGGATAAAAATCTGTTTATGTGTTATTTTGATATATAAACTAAGGCTTGTGACCTAGTGATAAGAAAGAATCGTAGTCTATTGATAACTGACTAGGGGAACACATTGCATGTTACATTGCGTACATATGTACGCACCATAATGAAACCACACGGGTTACAAATTATGTGATTTCTAACATGAATCACACTTACTCCTCATTTAAAACGCTGGTATTTAAATAATAGCATTTTAAATATTCTGTAGCATCTGACTGATGATGTACTTGGTGAGCGGGCAACAAAAGTGATGGCTATAGTGACATGCTATTTGTCACCGGTAACAAACAGCGAAAAAATATGGACGGCAAATTCTTTCATTGCGTGGTACCCACCTGTGGTCAATCACTTCTTAAGACATTGAGATCCCTCCGTGCCTCGAAGAGGACGTCAAACTGTCGGTCCGGGTTGTCATACAAACACCTTTGACTGTCGTTAGGGGTAGTTGGAGTCCTAAAACAAAAATCCGACCGGTCTAACTACTGAACTTCGATATCACCCATGGGTTGGGAAGGTCAGATGGCAGCTTACGTACCGGATAATTTTGAAGTTCAACCGAATCGCAGTTAGACTGGAAAAGCGACCCCAACTGTGTTGGAAAAGGTTTGGTGGATGAATGTACAGGTTTCTGGGTCGCCCCCAATATGGGATATTATATTATTCCCTAAATACAAAAGCCTTGACCTTTTTGTATTTTTTTTCTTACAGTCTTCGATTACTGCCACAATTGGTGACATCGACCTTTCTGACCGCATCAACGGCTTAATCAACACCAGGCTCCCAGAGGCTTTCGCTAACTTTGACGTAAGTAAATTTTCTTTTCTTTTTAAATATAATGTCGCTCTAATAAATAATAAATATTTTTTTTTTATTTTGTTCATTATAATTATGATGTTAACTTGCATACTAGTAACACCAGCATTGAATCACCAATTTTTTTTGCTATTTCTCGGTTAACAGAGCTCGAAGCTATTGCGTTTCTTCAAATATTGTTATTTACTCAAGCCTCATCTTTAGTTCACCAGTTGCTTCAGGATCTTAGACAAAACACTTACTTAAGTGAAACCTATAATAATACAGTATGAACAATCTCACTTCTACACTTATTCCACTTATTCATTATGAGAAACTGGTCAGGGTTTCTAAAAAAATCAGTGGAATGAGAGTATAAGCGAATTTCGTAATAGCTTACTAATGTTATTTTATTTTTTAGGCGGAAATCAATGAACTTGTTGGCATTTACTTGGTAAGGTACATCAACAGACCTCAAGAAGAATAACAACCTTCAACTTCTATAAATAGTGATATTTCTGCCATATTGTACTAACTGCAAAAACACTTAGTTGTTCCATTATTGCTTATGGCAATCAATACTATTACGACAATTCCTTCAATAGTCATCAATAAATAAATTGCAATTAATAAATGTAGTATTTTTATTCTTCACGTCGTTTCTCTTCCTCATTTTTATGGTTTGGTGCATATGGGACCAACGTCAACATTTACGGCAAATCAACCAATTATAGGACGAGCTGATTAAGATTACCGGACACTTGAAATATGTTTGCCAGAACCTCATCCGTTCCGTCAGCAAATGCACCGCGTGCATGTCAAGAAGATTTAGGTCCCAGACGTGTTAATAGGCTTCTTCTTTTAACACCCTCTGTCATATAATATTATCAAAAATCCCCTCACCACAGATGTCTTAAAACTCATAGAAAGCGATTTAACTGTTTCGGGCAAGCAATCATACACTGTGAGTTATGACACAAGTTTCTTATTTCATTTATTATTTAGATTCTTTCTTAGGTTGTATACCTATATGTACTTATTATAGATAACTGTGTAGACTTTTAACTTTTCTATATATCTTGTATACACAATGACCAGTGAACGATTTGTGCAAAAATACCTAATGATTTCTGCGACAGCTTACACAACATTGACAACTCATACCTAAGATGTTTTGGGAACTTTGTTTGGACAATTACAACAATTTGTACCTTTAGGCACAGAATAGAGAATAGTACTTACATACAGAACTTGCACTCCGACGTTAATTAAAGCACATTCTTTTGTTTACATAGAACATAATTCGAACGTTAGGGTTGTCAGCAAAGTAAAATATATACCAGCATCTTCTTCTTCTTCTTTTTTTAAAAAGTGGCTTCATCGATTTTCATCGATGATTTCGCCGATGTCAAGGTAATGCTTGATTAGTTGATAGTCCCGCACATAAGAACTAGTTATTCCTAATTAGCTCCAGGTGGCAGGACAAGAAACGTTGTTCGGTATGAGTGTGTCTGGAAACCCGATTTTTGCGCAGCGCCAGAGGTAACCTAAAAAGCTACCAGCCACGCGTTCAGCAAAAATCGAACTACATATACCAGCATAATTTGACCAATAATTATGACGTTACTGCCTCAATGTCAACTCTATGGTCACATGGCAGTGTCACAAACAAGAGACAACCCTTACTGACTTACAGCTTCAAGTTGTAGCTGATCTCACGTAGTTTTTGCGATTGATAGGCGAGTGACATAGGCCTGCTTTAGGGTGAACATAATTTTTTTTTTTTTTATCAGCCTGTACTGTCCCACTGCTGGGCAAAGGCCTCCCCCAACTCCTTCCAACGTGCTCTATCTTGCGCCACCTTAAACCAGTCTTCGTGGTAGGCATCCAGATCGATGCGCCATCTCTGTCTGGGCCGACCCGGGCGGCGTCTTCCATCTTCCGGTATCCATGTACTAGTGACCCTCGCCCAACGGTCAGGATTCATCAGGCTTACGTGGCCCGCCCACACCAAAATTTTATTAATGTTCTTTATTACAAGCTTACACCATCTAGTGATGTTTAACGTAACTAAGTAAGAGAACTAGTTATTATCTTAGTTATGCTACATGCTACATAAAGCAATGTTACAGTTCTTCAAAGGTAGATGGCGTTTTGCTAAATAAGTAACTTCCATCCAATAGTATCCGAACAGTTCCAACCAAGTGCTGTAAAGGCACAAAATAGGGCATGGGGGGTTTTTCACATACCTATTTACTTTATTAATGTGACCAGAAATTTTGTATCTAGTACGTAGTGAAGTAGGATAAAAAATAATAAACATGGCTGGTGATAGTTAACTTATTGTTTTATTTTTTTACATTAAAAAATAACAGAAAAATATTATTTGGATTACATGTCATGAAGACGGTTGATGAGCCAGACAGCGTAGATGGAGAAGAGTTCGTCAAGTTCGTCCTAAAAAAAATCATTCACTCAATGAAAAAGAAATTGTAAAAAAACTTTTGGTAGTTGATTTCTTTAAGAAAAGTTCGTAGCGAAGTATTTTCAGGATTTTTTACAGATTTATATATATAACCCAATAAGTTAAACTAGTACGGTGTCTTGTGCGTCGCGCCGCACCACGCCATAGGTTTTGGCCTATTACTTTTGACCCCTTAGGGCTAGGTCAAATTTTCGATTTTTTGGCTTGCCTCCAGATCGAGGGCTATCCATAGAGGGATCAACCATTATTGGAGCATAAGCAGTTCTCGAGAGCTAAGGGGGGACAAGAATTACATTCACCATTTCTATATATAGATAGATATACTGATTTTAGTGAAAAGTATAAGTGTTTTTGTCCAATATTTGTTACGAGGTTCTGCATAATCCACATCTCATTAAAAATTATTAGGAATCACATTATTTTCATCAGTGCAGGAGAACGGGTAGAGTCAAGAGGAAAAATGAAGAGAGAAGAAGAGAATCAATCTCCGAATAAGGTGAAAATATTCATAAGATTAAATATTTTATAGATTGCTGACATGTGAGTGATATCACTTCATCACCTAGGAAGGAGTCTGATGATCGTAAAATAATTGTCGGAATTGTCTGAAATAGGTACCACACGTTTCAGCAACCAGAAGCTTTCAAGTTAAATAAAAAAATACACTTTAAAATTAGACACAACAACCGACTTCAAATAAGCAAAATGGGACCAAATAATTGTTGAAATGGGGCCAAATTGAAATCGGACAAATAATAGTAGCTTTCATTTAAAAAAAATCAAAATCGGTTCACCCAGTCCAGAGATATGCGGTAACAAATATAAAAAAAAAAAAAAACTCAGTCGAATTGAGAATCTACTTCTTTTTTGGAAGTCGGTTGAAAAATCAGAATTGGTCCACTTAATCTAAAGGTATGAGGTAACAAACATAAAAAATACAGTTGAATTTAAAAACCTCCTTCCCTTCCTCTTTTCGCCTCTTTTTTTGAAGTCGGTAAAAAGCCATTTCGATCAGAACCGATTTCGAAGAAAAACATCGTCAAATTAATCCACCCGTCAGGGAGCTACGAGTATGATGTCACTTATCACATAACACAGATATCAGATAGGTTAAACTTATAATGTAGTCTGAGACCGCCAGGACTTTAATTGCCTGTGCCATACTTCTTTCTGACTCAAAGAATTAGCATTGCCATTCAACATGGCAATACCGCTAGCATTCTGATTACATTGCCAGTCGTTACATTGCCACGTTGATGTAGAGAAATTTCCTTATAATTAATTTTACTGAATCAATGAAATACCTGGAAGTCATTAATCATTTGTGGAATTTTTTCGTTGCCAAGCTCGTTCAAAAGATCTGCTATGTCGTAAGTGTCATCACCAGTAATAACACAATTACTGAGGGCAGTCTGAAAGAACAAAAAAAAATTAAGTGACCATATGGAAAATATAGCAAAGTTGAGGTCGTCACTCGTGTAGTTTTCATATTATTACATTTTAAAAAATTAAGAAAATTGAGTGTGGATTAAGAAAAACCCAAAATGGTGAATACTTCCTTTACAAGAGGAGTGTTTTACCCGTTTTACCAACTAACCGAGACACTACTGGTCCGAGATATTGAAATTTGCATTCATAACATCAGTATTTATACACAAAAACTCACTTTGATAGCTCCCAATGATGATTTGATATCGGCCTTAACTGCGTACATGCCATCAAATACGATGGAGCCAGCGAACCTCACTTCAGAGACCTCTAGGCTGAAAATTAAAATAATATTAATATTATGTAACCTATCCCTGCCGAGATAGTAAGTATCTAGAAATGTATGTGCGGATTATAGAATGGTTAACGAAATTACTGGCAATGTGTGGATGTGTAATGCACCTCTGCCTACCCCTTTAAGAATAAAGGCGTGATGTATGTCTGTCCGTCGGTATGTTTACTCTGTCTGTCTGTCTGCCTTATTTGCCCCTTTGGGGATATAAAAGATCGTACTACGTAGATACTACGTAATTATCGTAACATCACAATCATAGCACAGAAAATTATTTTCTGTTACGAAAGCCTTTGTATTTATTTATTACCTAGCTAGATAGAGTATGAACACTATCAAAAAAATGTCTAATGGTGAAAAAAAATCAGAAATCCCTCCCTACAAGTGGATCATCTTATTTGCCTGATGTTAGCCGGTGTAGGTACGTTGATCACCAGGTGTAACACTTGCAGGTGGCCTTGGGACTTCTAATCTTGGTTTCCTATGGACTATTCTAACATGACTACTTTAAATATGGTACTTAATCATTACCTGCCGGCAATATCACCAACGATATTGTAGTCAAACAAATTAACGTCACCTTTAGCCGCGTCTGAAACATTTACGATGATTTAGAAAGCAATATTACATACGTAATAGTATAATTAATCGTAGGGTGGGTGTTCCAGCCTAACTGCGATGCGACTGAACCTGGGTGCTTTTCGTGCTACCGAAATTTAATATCACCAATTAAATTTCTGTAGTTAGACCAGTCGAATTTGTTTGTGGGGGCTCCCGTATGGGCGGCGCGGTTGACGGCCAACAACTCATCGCTCCTTAACAGACCGTTGAGGACCTTGGCCGTCAAAACAATAAGGGGCTACCGCACGATCTCCGGAGAGGCTGCATGTCTCCTAGCCGGGACCCCTCCATGGGACCTGGAAGCGAGAGCCCTTGCGTCATTGTTCCAATGGCGCAAGGAGGCGCTGGAGCGGGACCACAGGCCTGCGTCTCGAGAAATCGATGACCGGCGGTCCCAACTCCGACAGGATCTCATGGAGTCATGGAGGGTGCGACTTGAGCAACCCAAGTGGGGTGCCACCATCATCGCGGCGGTGAGACCGATCATGGACGATTGGCTGCAGAGGCAGCATGGTGACCTCACGTATCGTGCGACGCAGATCGTTACCGGGCATGGATGCTTCGGTAGCTATCTGTTTCGCATCCATCGTGAGGTCACACCCCGGTGTCAACACTGCGAGGTTTCCGACGACGACACCGCACTCCACACGTTGGTGGAGTGCTCAGCGTGGGCGAGTCAGCGCCGGGACCTCGTAGTGGGTCTGGGCGTGGATACCCTCTCGCTGGAGACCATGCTTCAAGCCATGGTCTCCAGCGGGAGTAGGTGGAACGCGGCAGTGTCCTTCTGCGAGCAAGTCGTGCTCGCGAAGGGGGCGGCCGAGAGGGAGAGGGAGCGTGCCCTCCCCGCCGAGTTCCGTAGTCAGCGGCGAGGCCGCCGCAGACTCATCTACGCCCAAGACCATCGACCTCCATGATCGGGGCCTGAGGACGGCGGGATCGCCACCCGTCGTCCTTACAGAAGCAGGCTAGAAGGGTTGCGTGCTGCGGGGCCTTTGCCCCATAGCACGCAACCAGATTCACTCACTGACGCGGGATAAAACCCTACCCCCAACGACGCGGGATTCTATTCTCATCCCGACCCAACCCCCGCAAAGTATTTCCGTATTTCCAGTGGCGCCCGTCGGACTTTAGCCACCTGTGTGGCCTCTGCGCTTGTGTAAACACATCCATACTAAATTCGACATGACGAATGTATTGCAAATACACCCAACTCGAAATCTCTTCTAGAAACTTCAAAGCGTCAAAAACAGCCATCCAAAAACCTTCTGAGGTACTTATATTGCAGAAGTCAGCCATCAAAATATATGGCTGTTTTGTACATTAATAGCAGCTATTCAAAATACTGGATAGGATATAAAAAATTGCCATACTTTTCCCAATAATTCTCAATATTGTAAAATAAACAGAAAGTTAACTAGGTACGCAATGCATGCTGCTAATTGCAAATGTTGAGCGGAGCAAATGCAACTTTTTCGTCGATGTCCAGGACATTTTCGGTGATTATTCCTCTGTGGTCAGCTCTATTTTCATGTTTTCAGATATATGCACTCCCGGGTATGATGTCGACCAGCATGCCAAATTTGGTCAAAATCGGTCGAGCCGTTTCGGAGGAGTAGACGCACAAACGATTTACTCTTGTCGCCTAAGATTGAGCTCCGCTTCGCTCCGTTCAATAAGTAACCGAAGTTCAACAAAATTATTTGTTATTTCCCTGACATGGCTGCTTTGTGCAGAAGATTTTCATCCATTCGCGTAATTTTAGCTTAAGTTTCTACAGAGATCCGATGTAGTCATAGTACGATTTACAACAAACTTTGTGTGATCCACAAATGTTTAGTTTGGTATTTTTTATGTACATTAGTGTATTGTATTTACAAAAACTAACACTTGGTATACTATAGTCATTTGACAACTACAACAATTTGAGACTAATTTGCATTGAGTTTTTGTCCTAACGTATCTATTTGATAGGTGACCAAATGTTCCTCGCAACTGCATCCATGTGGTCCTTACGACCTAAGCTACAAACGAAGCCTAGAATAACTGTACTTACCAGCTGATGCCTTAACTGAAGGCCACACAATATTAATATTTAGAGCGGATTTTGAGAAGTCATAATCTAATTCATCGATGACTATGTTGCTGAGACCATTGAAATTAATGTTTTCACCAGTTGCTGCAGCGTTGAAAACCCTATAAGTACACAAAAAAATACTGAAATTAGACACCAAAAAAGAGCTTAAATGTTTATTATATTCTGTTATTTAGTATTTGTTGTTATAGCGGCAACAGAAATACATCATCTGTAAAAATTTCAACTTTCAAACCATCACGGTTTATGATATACAGCCTGGTGACAGACTCCCACGATCTTCCGATTCCCATGGGATTATCGGGATAAAGAGTAGCCTATGTGTTATTCAGATGTATGAACTACATCATACATTGTCAAGTTTCACGATAATCCGTTCAGTAGTTTTCGTGAGTAAGAGTAACAAAGATGCAAACATACATCCATACAAACTTTCCCCTTTTATAATATTAGTATGATTATTGTGATTTTGCTTAGAGCAACTGGACCAGCATCAGTTCCCTGTCAGGTGGATGCTCTGATTACAATCTGAGATACCAAGACCACTATAATTCTACTAATAACCTATACACATACCTAGGCTTATATCCTATCTGAACCTATCTTCTTTGCGGTACCTAATCTTCTTCTATAATTTAAAAATTAAGCACTGAATGTGTTGCTAAGCGCAAATCTCGAGAGCAGCTGAACCGATTTTGCTAATCCTGTTTTGTTGTGATCGTTAGTATCAGGAGAAGGTTCTTATGGAGGAAAAAAATATTTAGGGGAACATTAAAAAAAATTATACGGTACAAAGTTCGCCGAACAGCTAGTCATATATAAATTCAGCTTGGGTTCATATTATATTCCTAAGCTAATTATTTTACATTAAAATGGGGTTCCACAAAAAAGTTAACGTCTGATCAGCTATTTATTATTTCTGAAAGTGCGTGTCGGGCCACGCATAGAATAGGGTACCGTAGTCACCTATAATAGCCCCTTATAAGATAACTCTTGAATTAACAAAGTTGTCTTCGTTATAGTTTTAAAATTTTGAACTTTGACCCTAAATAACTTTTTTTACAGGGGTCGGATCGATGAGGACTTTTTACACTACATTTATGATGGTGTTTTGAACAACTCTACTAATTTTCAGCTGGGTGCGAATTATTGTAACCTGAAAACGCACAGACGAACAGACGGACATGACGAAACTGTAAGGTTTCGGAAATTTGAACTACGGCACCCTAATAATTTCTTTTATAAAAAATAAATACTTTGATCTAAGTACCTGGTATTATATAATTAGTACTTACTCGGGTACAGGGGCTTCGTATTGTACTCTGTCGCTCCAGTCCCAGGGATCTAAACCTAGGTCTTGAATTACTTGTTGGAGTAATTTAATATATTCCTCTACATGGTCTACTACTGGAAAACGGGGAGCAACTGAAATAGAAATCGTCATAAAAAAACACGTCACACATTGACACAAAAACCGACTTAAAATTACCGGGACCAAATAATTGTCGAAATGGGCCCGAATTGGACCATAATTTGGACCACTTGGAAAGAATTGAGGACTTCCTTTTTTGGAAGTTTGTTAAACATTTAAAATTGATTCTTTCGATTGTCGGCACTTGGTGAAACTTAAAAGTTCAAGTAATTTTTTTATTACGAAAAATCCTGGTCGGTTTCACATTTTTTTACAGGAGAGTAAAAGATTGTACCTCAAATTCGTATAGCTTATGATTAGTTATTGCACTTGGGGACGCCCAGGTAGGCAGGGTGTTGCCGTGCTAAGTGTCTGGTAATAAATTTCATGGTTTCTAATGTTCTAAAGGTAATATGAAATGAAATTTCAGCTTTTACAACATGACATAAGTCGGATAGTCGCTGGCTCTTAGTAGATACCTATATCTTTTAGATAAATCATTATCACTACATATTATAAAACAAAGTCGTCCGTTGTGTATGTATTCTTACCTCTTTAAAACTACGCAACGTCCAAAAAAAATTCATGTCGGGTGTCAATTGTGGGATTTTTGGTATGATTTTTTTTATTTAACATTATTTAACATATATTATCAAGAGGTAGAATAAGAATTACAATATACATAATTATATAATAAAAATATTTACATTACAAAATATCGTTTAAAAAATCCTCCGCGTCATTGCTGACTGGGAAGGTTCCAAGCATGCTGGCTGTGTTGCCACATTGGATGGCGATACTTATCCTTTGGCCCAGAAAATAGCCAGCCTTCTGGTCCTGAGGAGCATCGATTAAGCGTTTAGCAATGTCTCTATAAAGGCGGCGAGCAGTCAACCCCAAGACCTCAGTGTCTCAACCCCAAACGGCTCAAATATATAATCACCTGCTAGGTTAGCATATTTACGCCGTTTGAGGCCTTCAGCCGATTCAGTAGCAGCGCTGGCATATCCGGATGTGCTTGGAAGGTGCTAAGGTGTCAACGCATGGTATTAAAAAAATGCCACTGGTTTTTAATTTACATACGGAACTGGTGACTTTGTATTATAATATGTAGTGATATATATAATATATATACCATACTACATATTATTATTACTTAAGTAATTATTTGTTGCCAAGTATTTTTGAAGACGATTTAATTATTGTTTTAAATACCTAAGTGACTTTTTACCATACATACCGGCAGCTTGAGCACCGATGCATGCAACGACGAGCATCAAAGCAGTGACGAACTTCATATTGGTGATCTGGAGATAAAATAAATATTCCTAAATTAAATTACACGACAACACAAGTGTCACCAAGATTCACCAAGTCTCTGACCAATTTAAAAGTAATCGGTTACTGAGGTTTCCCTCGCATTAATTGATGAAAATTTACCATGTAACATGCCTCTGACCTATGACGCAAAGACAGACATGCCCATAAATAGTGCTTCGGTGATTACGTGATTCTGTCCGTAATTAACATGTAATGTTTACTTACTTGATGATTACGCCGTACCAAAAATAAGTTTGTGGCAGAAATCACTGATTTATATAGATTTGTATTATCACTAATTATCGTCTATAATTATCGATCATCCTGCTTATAAAGAGGAGACTCGGCATTGAAGGATACTGGGATATTATAATAAAATAATAATAATGTTTTATTTCAGAATCTGGCAAGAAATCTCCTGGCTACTCTTTTTCAAATTATCAGTTACATTAATCGGCTGGTAATCTGTCAAACAGGGTCTCCTAGTACAGATACCAGTCTCTCACATAGATAGTTTTGAATTTTAAATGTACATAAGTTTTTCCTATGCATATTTATGTGAGATAACAAAATAAAATCTCATCTTATCTTTTTCTAATTTTTAATAAAACATTGTATTGACTGGACTGCAGACTGCTACCATTTCTGCAGTCCAGTCTTCTCCCTCCATCAGAGATATTACCCTCGGGATAAATCTGAGGAGGTGAGCAGCAAATCTCAAGTCATTGCATTCGACGTTCTAAAAAATCTGATTGAGCGAAGGGAGCGAAGCGAGCGAACCTCAATCTTAGGCGACTCATGTATTTCGTTTGTCCGCATACTCCTCCTAAACGCCTGAACCGATCTCCTTCAATCTTACCACAGTGATAACGTGTGGGTTATTTAGAACAAAAAAAAATGAAAATCGGACATACCATCGAGGAATAATCACCGAAAAACACTTCCCTCAGTTTTTTGCAACAGCAGCATGCATTGCATACCTAGTATAATACACTGGTGTCATAGAGAGTGCGAGAGTCAGCACTCGCTGAGTATAAAGAGATTGCTGATCAATTGTAACGCCACCACAGAGGGAAAAGTTTTTAGATTATGGATGCTCCTACACTCTAAAATTAAGACTAAACACTATAGACCTTTATTTGAATTTCAAGCCTTCTTTTGAAATAAAATTGTAAATTCAGTTGTCTTAAAAAAATACCGTTCAGAAATAATAACAAACCTATTAATTTTTTAGGAAAACAAAGTTGTATACATATTTCCCCACCGTCCTCTTCTTGCCACTTCCTTTTCCTTTACAAATCATATCTTAGATTATGGATGCTCCTACACTCTAAAATTAAGACTAAACACTATAGACCTTTATTTGAATTTCAAGCCTTCTTTTGAAATAAAATTGTAAATTCAGTTGTCTTAAAAAAATACCGTTCAGAAATAATAACAAACCTATTAATTTTTTAGGAAAACAAAGTTGTATACATATTTCCCCACCGTCCTCTTCTTGCCACTTCCTTTTCCTTTACAAATCATATCTTAATAATAACGCAGCTAGACGTGTCTTTGGGAGGCATCATTATTTTTTCTTTTCAATTTATTTCTTTAGTTTTCTTGTCAAGAAGTGGCCTCAAAAATATATACAAGTCGGTATTGGAAGATTGCTTGATGCCCGTTACTTCTTCCACGTAGCCAATTAGCGTCAAAAATTGACAGCGCTTGAGGAAAAGTTGTTGCATAATATTTTAAACGTTTATGCTATCCATGCATGACTGCTGCGGGGCGGCGCGGGTGTGGTCAGCAGTGCATCGGTTTTCGACTCCGCAGTCTCGGGTTCGATTCCCGGGTCGAATCAAATATTTATGTGATCCACAAATGTTTGTTTTGGACTTTGGGTGTTTTCTATGTATGTTATGTATGTATTTTGAAATATATATGTATGTTTATCTGTTGTCTAGGTCCCATAGCACAAACTTATAGCTTAGTTTGGTCTAGATGACGTTGTGTGAAAATTGTCCAAAACTACTAGGTGTGCACGGCGCGGCGGGTCGCGGTGCAAAATTGAGCTGAAGTGAGACTTTCTATCGCGGTATATAACTCACTCTCTCTCACTCTTTTTAACATTTTTTAAATTTCTGATTTATTTTTTTTGAACTGATGGCCTTTTGACCTCTTTTAAGGTCATAATGTATGGCGCGCGCATTATGTGTAATTCTCTCGGTATAACTGTTTAAGTCCTCCTGGAACAGGCTTTTCGGTGATTATTCCTCCGTGGTCACTTCGAAGTTTCTGATTTCAGATATATGCAATCACGAGTATGGTCACTGCCACCATGTAAAGTTTGAGGAAGATCGGTTCCGCCGTTCAGGAGGAGTATTCCGTCGAGTGAAAACCCTCGAGTGGAGTTATAAGAGCTTCGTCGCCTTCGGCTCGCTTCAGCTCAATTCATTTTTATTTATTTATGCAACTGAAGATCTACATTTACGTTACCTATAGGTACATAATAATCACGCTTGAGTGTTACTGGCGAAAAACAGGTACTTAATATGCCTCTGCTTTCCTCGCTGAGCAATAGGCGTGAATACATTCTAATCAGACACTGGGGTCATGGGATTCTTCACCTTCCCAGTCGGCAATGACGCGGAGATTTTTTAACGATATATTGTAGATAGGTAGGAATAAATAGTTTGTAAATCTTTTAGTAAATGCTTAATTACATACTTTCTAGTTTTATTACTCTGAATCGGTCTTGGACGGTAGGTGTGTTAGTTAGTTACTTAGTTTAAGGCTAGATGGCGTTGTGTGTATGTTTGTGTATTTGCAACTTTGGAAGCGTCCTAACATGATGGGCATTGTGCTGGTCTTCTTTTTACTGCTGATGTGGCTGACACTAAGTGTAAAAGGGTCACCCTTAAACTATTGTATGTATGTATGTATCATATTATTATAAAGAATACCTACATACACGCAAGGTAGGCAAGTAGGCGTTTTGCAAGTGCCATATTCACACTCACACTTGTACATGGCAACAGGCTCGTCCCCGAGCCTGTTGCCATGTACAAGGAACTTTTGTTTGTAAGAATCTCGTCCTAGTAGACTGGTGTAACTTTAATGTAGGTTTTAATACCTATGTTTCAAGGAACTTTCTAAGTTTACTGGTCACGTGGATAGGCGAGTACTTCTTCTCTGTGCTTTGAATGCCCTATGTATGCCGTCGGAAGGATTACTGCAGGGTCCCGGCGCGGCAGCGCTGCGGCGGTGGGTGTCAACTGTCACGTTCTAGGGTGCCACCCCGCATTTAACAGGATCGGGTTCTATACCAAACGTATAGGTGCGTGGGTAGAAGAGAACTAAGTCTAGGCTTCTAATCTAATCTTTTTTTCGTTTATTCTAAAGACCACTCCATCCATGGCTGGCTTGATACATTAATATTTGACTATAATATAAATAAAAGACGCATTCAACGGTATGGCCTCTGTCTAGGTTTGGGTCAGGTTTTATCCCGCATCGTAAGGGTCGGGTTTTATTCTGCATCGGTGAGTGAATCCTTCTAGCTTGCTTCTGTAAGGACAAGGATTATAGAAGTCAATGGTCTTGGGCGTAGATTAGTCTGCGGCGTGCTAACCGCGTACTTCGTGTTTGTTGGTTTTTGGAATAAAAGACAGGAGCTCGTAATAATACGTGTCGTGTATTTCAGTCGGCCATGTTACAAAGTGAGGTAAGAAGGAAGTGAACATAGACAAGACAATATTGATATAATCTAAGCATAGACTAAACTAGGCTATGGCTTACAAGCTAATATAATATTATGACATCTTCCCTTTAAGTAACTTTATTATAATTTATATTTTAGATTCTTATATAAAAATAACAAAACGCATTTTAGTGTTTTGACACGAGACAATTTGACGTTTTAAAAGATTCTGACAGTTGACATAATTTGACGTTGTCAATTTGACGATTGTTTCTAAATGTAAACAAACAATGGTTTACAACATTTTAGTTTACTAATTAATTATTTATAACTAAGTACATGACAATGAATACGAAATAATGTTTATAAGACTGTGTCTATAAGACGTTGTGGTTGCCTTATCTCTCTTCCTGAACTAGAATATTTCTTAATTGGTTGACTGCTAGTACGTTGAGGAGATTGACTATGAGAAATTTTAGAGTGATCATTTGTATAACAAGGAGTATAACTGATATAAGTTTGATTGGAACTGACTGGTTGAGTGTGAAAATTATTAGTCTGTGTGTTATGTGAATGAAAAGAATATTGAGACTTTGGTCTAAGTGTTATGTATTGTCTATTGCGACGATATGTACCAAATTTACTTTTTATGATATACGACCTAGGTTCAGGACTAACTTGTTGTATAATACCTGGAAACCAAGACGATTGTGGATGTTTTTGAAACATAATTTACCTCCAAGGGTTTAAGATCTTTGGAATTTTTGTTGTAATACTCTTTCATCTTATGTAAATTTTGATTATTGACTTGTTTAAGATGTCTATAGTTACACAATTTTGGTTTTAAAAGTTTTTCTACTATAGGTAGCTTTGTACGAAGTCTACGTGACATGGAAAGTTGTGCTGGTGAACATAAATTGTTTTTGGGAGTATTGCGATATTGCAATAATGCTAAATATGGATCAGTATTATCAAGTAAACATTTTCTAAGCATATTTTTAATTATGCCTACTGTCCGTTCTACCATACCATTTGAACGGCTGTGATAGGGACTGGAAGTGACATGGTGAATATTCCAATCTTGTGTGAAATCATGAAAAGATTTGGAATTCATCGGTGGACCATTATCTGACATTAATGTATGGGGAATACCATGACGAGCAAATATTGATTTTAACTTGATTATGACTTGGTCTGCACTGTAACCATTACTTAAAATTGCTATCTCAACATATTTTGAGAAATAATCGACTACAATTAAGTATGTATGCTTGTTGAACTCAAAGAAATCTATACCAACCTTATGCCAAGGAATGTATTTGTAATCATGTGGTAATAGACTTTCTTTAGTGTTACTATTTCTTAAAGTGAGACAAATTTCACAATTACTGATGTAATTATCTATATCTTGACTAATATTAGGCCAGTAAATTGTATGTCTTGCCAAATTTCTACAACTATTCAAGCCTTGATGACCTTCATGTAATAGTTTTAAGAAATCTTTTCTTAAAGAAATAGGTATAATAACTCTATCTGACAAAAATAAAAGGTTATTAGCATAATGTATATCATCTTTAACAGGAAAGAAAGGTTTAATACAATCTTCTACTTTATGCTTTGAATTTGGAAATCCATTTTTACAGTAATTAATAAGAGTTTGAAGAGTTTGGTCAGACCTGGTAGCTTGTTCAATTTGTTGTAACTTGAAAGGACTAAGTGACAAATTAGCAGTGAGTAAATTAACATGAAGTTTAACATCTTCATCCAATTCTACTAATGCATTTTCTGGTAATGCAGCACGGGACAATGTGTCTGCGACATATAAGTATTTACCTGGTTTATAAGTAACGATAAGATCATAGGGTTGCAAACGAAGCATTATTCGTTGCAATCTTGGTGGAATATTAAATAAAGGTTTATTAAATAAAGAGACAATAGGTTTGTGATCTGTTTCCACTAGGACTTTGTTACCAAAAATGTATTGATGGAACTTAGTACAACCAAATAAAATTGCTAGGAGTTCCTTTTCAATCTGAGAGTAATTTTGTTGAGACTTTGTCAAAGAAGCTGAGCCATATGCTATAGGACTAATATTATGTAAGATGACAGCACCTAAAGCATCTTTTGAAGCATCTACTGACAAAGTAAGTGGTTTTTGAGGATCAAAGTAAGTTAAGACTGGTGAAGAACTAATTAGAGACTTTAATTTATTGAATTCTTTCTCATGACTGTCATTCCATGACCATATTGTGTTTTTATTAAGTAACTGTCTTATGTTTGATGTTTCTTTTGATAAATCTTTTATGAATGAGCCAAGAAAATTAATCATGCCCAGGAATCTCTGGACATCTGTGACATTCTTAGGCTGTGGCATGTTGCAAATTGAATTTACTTTAGATGCATCTACAGACACTCCATTTCTATTGAATATAAAACCTAAATACTTGACTTCACTTTGACAAATGTTACATTTATTACTATTAAATGTTAGACCTATATCTTTTGCACGACAAAGAACTTTTTCTAGGATTTGATCATGTTCTTGAATGGTTTTAGCATGTATAAGAAAGTCGTCCATCATTATTTTAATGCCTTGTATGTCACCAAACCGGGAAATCATTTCTTTATGAAAGATTTCTGGAGATGCATTGACACCAAACGGTAGCCTTAAAAAACGAAATCTGCCATAGGGGCTTATAAAAGTACATAGTTTGGATGATTCTTCATCTAAGACAAGATTCCAAAAGCCTGACTTAGCGTCTAAATTTGAAAAATAACATGAACCATTTAGTTCTGCTTTAATTTCATCAATATGTGGAAATGGGTAATGTGAACGTTTAATAGCTTTATTTAACTTACGTGGATCTAAACATAATCTAATGCTTTCATCCTTTTTAGAGACAATTACCATAGAGTTGACCCAATCAGTTGGTTCATCAACTCGAGCAATAATACCAGTGACTTCTAACTTATTAAGTTCTGCCTTGACTTTATCCTGTAATTTAAAAGGAATTTTTCTACTTGCGTCTACCGACGGCTTGACATTTTCGTTGAGAGTTAAATGACATTCATAGTTTTTAAGAGCTCCTATTCCATTAAAAACCTTACTATATTTATTTAGTATTGACAGACTGTTTGACTCTGCAGGGACTTTGTGACACATTGACTGTGATATGACTTGACTTTGACTGTTAGACTGACTTGACATTGACTGTATATTGTTGTTCTGGCTATGCTGACTAAGTGTGTAGTTTGGACTGTGTTTAGATATGTTTTCATCAAAGGTTACTGACTGTATTCTTTTTATGACTTTTAACTGTTGACATGACTGTCTACCCAGAATATTTTTGCAATCTAACTGTGTAATATGGAAACACAAGTTGTATGATTTGTCATTATACTTACATGGTAATGTACAATAACCGATTGTAGGTACACTTTGACCTGTAAATGTTGTCAAGTTAAATGGTGTTTGTATAAGATTTATCTCTTGCAACGCTAGTTTTTCAAATGCTTTCTTAGACATCAAATTCACATCTGCACCTGAATCAATAAGTAAGCAAACAGATTGACTACAGATACTTAGGGTTATTGACCATTGGTCACTATCTTTTACAGAATTACATTGATAAACAGCACCTAAAAAAGCTTGATCATCATTAGAAAAATCTTCTTGTACATAATTAACATATTTTTGCTTGGACTTACACATCTTTGAATAATGATTAAGTTTTTGACAGAAATTACACTTTGCACCAAGAGCAGGACATTTAAAACGATGTGTTTGACCACACTTTGGACACATTGAGTTATTCATAGACTGATTGTTACCTTTATAACCATTGGGACTGCTATAACTCGATGAATGGGATGTATTGTATGACTGGTTAGGATTGTACCTTGACTGTTGACTGTGACTCTGAATTCTTGATTGACGATCCTGTGACTGCGGATTGTACCTTGATTGTTGACTGTGACTCTGAATTCTTGATTGACGATCCTGTGACTGCGGATTATACCTTGATTGTTGACTACGACTATGATTTCTTGACTGATTTCTTGACTGACGATGTTGTGAATGACTTCTACTGGACTGTTGACTACTTCTGTTATGTATACTATTTATACTAGCTACAGATGAATTGGGATTTGTGCCTGATAATATTTGAACTTCTTTCCGGGACGATTCTAGTGACTTAGCAATATTTATAGTGGCATCTAAAGTGGTAGGTAATTCTTGCAAAATTTTCTCTTTAATGTATTGATTCTGATCATTTAGATTCCAACTAAATATATCTTTTAGTAAATCGTCTTGCAATTCACCAAAATTACACTGATGGGCTATATTTTTGAGATCTGTTATATAACTGTCCAGCTGTTCATTTTGCAGTTGCTTTCTGTTAAAAAGTTTATGCCTTATCATGGTTATATTGACTTTTGGGCTGAAATAACCTGCAAATCTGTCGATCAACACTTGTAGCTTGACTGTTTCGACATCTAGGTTGAAAGAATAAAATATGTGAAGGCAATCTGGTCCTATATAATGTAATAAAAGTGCAACTTGCCTATCTTCGCTTTCTTGATCATATTTAAATGCTTTGAGATATATTTTGAATTTGGTGATCCAATTTTTCTACGTGAGCGGCATGTTGGATGCATGAACGTCCATGTGCTTGAGGCGACCCGACGACATTGAAGATTCGTCCATTTTTTTTCTTTTGGTTGATCCAGTTCTTCCTAAGACACGCCAGTTTACACCACACCTGATGTTTGTTGGTTTTTGGAATAAAAGACAGGAGCTCGTAATAATACGTGTCGTGTATTTCAGTCGGCCATGTTACAAAGTGAGGTAAGAAGGAAGTGAACATAGACAAGACAATATTGATATAATCTAAGCATAGACTAAACTAGGCTATGGCTTACAAGCTAATATAATATTATGACACTTCGGAACTCAGCGGGGAGGCTCCCTCTTAGCTTCGCAAGCATGGCCTGCTCGCAGAAGGACACAGCCACGTTCCACCTACTCCCGCTGGAGACCATGGCTTGAAGCATGGTCTCCAGCGAGAGGGTATCTACGCCCAGACCCACGGAGTAATTTACCCCATAGCAATGGTTACAAAGTAAAGAGATTATGTTGTTTCACTAAGTTTGAGTGGCAGCATAAGTTAAATCAACTCCTAAATCTGATTAAAGAAACTATAGCAATATGTCATCATTAACTAATCTATCGATAAACACATGTTAAGATATATATTTTCATGTAAACATGATTTAACAATAGGTAAGTTTATAATCAATACGAATTTGTAATAATTATTTTTAATCCAGTCAGATAACTTACAAATGTTGACTTACTAATTAAGTATCTTAATCTTTGGAATTTTAATATCTAAATCTGCGTCCGTTCCAATCAGCTTCACTATATGCCACATACAAAATCACGTCTCATAGATTAAAAATGGTTAATCATATAAGTTTCGCAAAGCGACAGGTAGCGCCTATAAGTAGGAAGAATTAGACTGAGAGCTACTGCAATCTGAGAAGATCCTCGTAGCAATCTTAAATGTTGTCAGATTATTGTCCTGTTTTTATTGCCGGGTTGTAAAAGAATCCCTACACTCGAGCCAGGTCTACGTCGTTGTGTAAGGGTTTTATAGGACAACAATCTGGGAAACTCTCAGATTGCCCTTCTCTGATATTATGTGCAGTGTAGCTCTCATGCAGGTGACCATTTGGTTGGGATGCAAGTATTTTTGACCCAACGAGCGTACCGACCAATCCGTCTACATTTCGGGACTTGACAATTTTGCTTTTGTCCGTCAGTCTGTCTCTCTGTCTGTGTGTTTTCAGGAATAGCTGGGTGGTTCATTTTTTAGCCGATCTCCACATAACTTGGCTCAAGTGTGCCTTGATTTTAAAATATTTTTATTTCATGGTGAGGTTTTTTTGATTGGGGGAAAACGGGGACAATAAGCCCAATAAGTTTTTTAATGTTCGCGAGGTTTACTGTTCGCTTACCAAAAGAAAGGAACTGTGATAGAGATGTAAATGAACGAACGTAGCGTGTGCATGCGAGGAACAGATTTTTGAGTTATCAAATTGATGTCGCAGCCCATTCCGATCCACACACCCACACACACACGCACGCTCGCATACACAGTTTCACGAGATTCTACTGAAAAAAACTGGCGTCCATACATTTATTTTGCCATTCTAACAACCAGACAACCAGCCCGAGACGCCCAGGACTTTAATTGTGTAATAACTGTGCCACAGGGGCTGGCACGTAAGATTTTGTTGCCTTTCATCAACATTTAATCGCAAGGCAACGGGTTTCAAATGGTTTTCAAAATACAATATAGCTGCTACTTTTTATTAAATACATTCTGCCATTTTGGACATAACCCATTGTATGTGTGCCCGGTGACGGCAATAGGCTTCCCCCTATTACATGGGACTAAAAATACTGGCAAATTGTGGGTGTGTAATGCACCTCTGCCTACCCCTTCGGGGATATAGGCGTGATATTTGTGTGTGTGTGTCTAACAATCAAACTTAACCCTTAGATCCCCTGGGCCCAAACCCTTAAGTTTATAACATAATTTTAAATAAAACAGGTGATTTCAATATACATAATTATATTCAAACATCAAGACATTGCAAAGTCTTTTATTTTCTTTTATTAGGTACGAATACATTATATCACTGTTATCAGCCGAGAATATCAATAAGATTTAAATCGGCCAGTATTTCATTACCAATTTCCAGAACTAGAGTGTTCAATATGTCGCTGATTTCATTCTGCGAAAAAAAAAAGAATTAAGAACAGTTTAATGATAATCATTAACTCTGGTACCAGATTGTCCAATCAATATACAATAACATTAAAGAGACAACGGTATTATTACGCCTACGTTCGCACTTTTTATATAATTACTAGCTGTCACAGCTTCATACCTACTGACTCAAATAAAAAAAAAACTACGGAATCCTATCATAAGATAGGATTCCGAAGTTACACATAAAAGACTATAACTCCTGAACTAACAGAGTTATACCATCTGGTATAGATCGCATTACACCAAGGTGGAGGCCTTAACAGCGCCCTAAAAGCATTATTAATCTTAGGCGACAAGTGTAAATCGTTTGTCTGTGCGTCTACTCCTACGAAACGGCTCTACCGATTTTGACCAAATTTAGCATGCTGGTCGACATCATACCCTATATATCTGAAATCATGAAAATAAAGCTGACCACGGAGGAATAATCACCGAAAATGTCCTGGATATCACCGAAAACCAGATGATTAAATGGTTGCCATGGAAACACGTGCGTCAACAATGAAAATATATATTTTTTTCATTCGATTAATTAATTTAAGTGTTCGATTCTGATTCTGATATGTAATAAAAACATTTGCTCCGCTCAACATTTGCAATTAGCAGCATGCATTGCATACCTAGTTATGTTGTATTCGCAGGGTATTGTCCGATATTTGGGTATGACTAGCCCAGAGGCCGCTGGTGTAGAATGTTTGGCAATATGCCTTGTATAGTGTAAGTTTAACAGAACAACCAGCAAATATCACCCCTCACAGACAAGGACCTGCGCTCCCTTGCCATGTCCAAGTCATCTTGGCAAGGGAGCGCAGGGTGTTGTCTGTGAATTTAAAGTCGGGTTTTGTGTCAATGTCTGACGTGTCAATCATTAAAGTTATACTTACCTCATACACTTTAATTGCTTCTGGTACAAATATTTCTAGGAATTTGTTTAAAAAAGCGTTAAGATTCGGGTCACCTCCCAGTAGTCCAGTTACTTGGGACTAAAAAAGTTTAAAATTGTATGAATAACCTTACCAATGTAATTTTATTTTTATTTTTTTTATTTAAACCTGTTTGTCTCAAGTCGGGGATATACTTGTACGATACTGGTTACGAACCTGCAGTTTCTATGGCGCCCGAAGGGCATTTCGGCACAAAATCAATCACAACGATCGTTTAATACCTCCCAACAACCACTTCAATTTCATTTATATTTTGTACAAACTTACTTCAAACGCTTCCAAGTAAACCTTAATATCAACTGAGTTTAATGTTAGAAAGATACCGCCAGTTGCTATACGAGGTCTCACTACAACACTTCCAGAAACCCCACCTCCCACAATATTAAACCTGAAAAGTAAAAAAAATTATTAGCGAGGAAAATCATTATTTAATCTAGAATTATTACATAGATGTTCTGCTTCACACGATCTCACATGCATGTTCTTGGGTATTTCATTGGCATCTAATAATTCTTCACCGAACTATATCGTTTAGCTATACAATCACGGGCGAAAGCTAATTAAATTTGTTCATACTCACTTAGAGTCACCTTTGCCAAAAATAGTAAAATCATCTACCGATACATGTAAATCATACTGTCCTGAAACATACAAACACTGTGCATAAACATTGCTCCTACTCTAAATACATAATCACGCCAGCGTAGGCAGAAGCATAACATACATCCACTCTTCAACATTAACTTTGTTCGTCACACGTAATAAGAAACGAACTATCATGTTTGCTAGAGCATTGTCTGTTGCGGCTGTGATTGCGGTAAGATTGGCTCGAATCTGATGTTACTCATTTCCACCAATTAGCATTAAGTATAAATTTAACAGGAATGTAGACTGTGGTGTAGCAAATCACACTTTCAACTGACTACGGAGCCACCGAGGAAGTCAAGAGATCTAAGACGTACTCACCAGCATCAAGTTTAAGAACCGGAACCTCAACGTCAATTGTAACTCTATAATTAATAAACAATATCGGACCCGCTACGTTAACCGTCTTTACAACAAATGTACTCAGATTGCACACCGTTAAATCAACTACAGTTAAAGAAAACCTGAAAGAGATTGAAGAAATTTTAATTTTTTCAATAAATAATAAAATAAGATTAATAAAACAGAAAAAAAAGTATTTCATTCTAAGTTTTGTCTATCGGAATATTTGTACACGCTGATCTCTGCAGATATTGAACGGATTTTTCACAGCTAGATTAAGCTCAAACCAGAACAAAGGTTTTAAGTCACCAAAAGCGTATATCTCACCAAAACCTTATATCAGGAAAAAATGTTTTCGTCATATTAAGGTATTCCACGAGCTGAAGCCCACATCACATCCTTGAGATAACCATCTTACTCACTCTGGCATATCATCAGGTAATGTTATGTTGATAGGCGCAATAACACTATTGTCTGCTATTTCTAAGAGTGGAATTTCCAACGGATCAAGGACGGGCACATTGTCAGTGCCTTCTGTCATGATTTGCCTTAGTTCCTCGAGCAGTGCTCTGATTTGAGCCTCAAGTATAGGGATTCTTGCTGGGACATCTGAAAGAAAAATAAAAAATTTCATATTTTTCAAGAATCAAGAATCAAAAAACTTATTCTTTTAAGTCACAAAGGACGCTTAAATAAGTCATTAAGAGTGATTCTACATGTAAATTTACTGTCAGATTCCTTGTCATATTATTCTTAACTAGCTGTTGCTCGCAGCTCCGAATGCGTGTTTATTTAGATCTACATAACTTTTTTATTTATGAAGCGATTGAAAACCAAACCGCTTTAAACGTTCGTTTCTCTGCTGAACGATAGTGGACTGGAATGCCCTGCCTGTGCCAGTGTTTCCTCCCACATATAACCCTGGGTTCTTTAAGCGGAGCGTGAAGAGGCACATCCGTAGGTCGTCAAGTTGAGGGCCACTCTCTATAGAATTGTGTGCTGTGAGAGTGGCCCACAATCGCAAGACGTCGTCACGACTTACCACCAGGCGGACGGCGTCAATTTGGCGATACCAATATAAAAAAAAACTACGACAAACTTATTATTTGCGGTTGGTACAGTAGCCGGGTCTAGGGATCGAACCGCAAAATTAAGTTTGTTTTTTTTTTGTATATACTTTTCCGGGATAAAAAGTATCCAGTGTGGTGCCCAGGATATTAAAGAATAATTATACCAAGTTTCATCATAATCGAACCGGTAGTTTTTGCGTGATGCCTGAACAAACAGACAGACAGACAAAAAATTTTTTTATCACATTTTTGGGTTCGGTTTCGGTCTAGTAACACCCCTGCCATTAATTTTTTTGATATTTTCAATGTACAGAATTTTTACTTCTACAGATTTATTATAAGTATAGATTTTTGTAATACTTTAGGAAAAGATTTAGATGTGGAAATAAACCAAAACTTACTTACCACCACTCTGTACGCGTGAAACATTAGAGTCAATTGGTGAAGATATTACTAGACCAAAAGTGAACAAAAAAGCTAGTGACCACTGCATCTTGAGTCCTAGAATCATCATGATCTTAAAATGTAATGGAATCTTACTATACTAAAGTACATACTATAATAAAGCAGGAGTATAATAAAATACTTTGTACATTTATTAAATTAGTAAAACCAGCAAAGTGCGAATTGTACTCACGCACGTACACGTGTATTGGTACGGCGTATCTCTATAAAAACTTTGAGGACCAAAATGTCAGGTCTGTTGTATGGAAGCCCCTCTTATTCTGTTCTTTAGTATATTTTGTGATAAAAATAGTGAGACGAACAGACAGTGAAGTCTTATAAGTAGGGTGCCGTTTAACCCTTTGGACGATATCTCTAATGGTGGTCATACACGTAAAGATTTGCGTAAACTCATTTTGTTCTGAGTTTGCGCAAGTATACCGTTACGTGTATTTCATGCTTAAAAGGCCTAACAAAACACAAAGCTTTATCTTGTTTTAATTCTTGTCAATCTGTTTTTCTTGCGATTTTTGAAGAATAGATTAAGGTCAGCTATCAATGGCTATCAAATTATAGGCTATATAATAATATCTTGCTATGTTCGTAATGGTGTAGTTTAGAGAAGTCAAGCTCTAACATTTTAGAGTTCCGTACCCAAAGAGTAAAACGCGAACGCAACTAAGACTTCACTGTCGGTTCGTCCGTCTGTCTTGGCTGTGTCTCATGAACTGTGATAGTTAAAAAGTTGAAATTTCTCAGATGATGTAGGTATTTCTGTTGCCTCTGTAACAACAAACACTAAACAACAGAATGTAATAAATATTTAAGGGGGCTCACATACAATAAATGTTATTATTTTGCCGCACGGAACTCATTGTGCGCAAGTCCGACTCGCACTTGGCTTTTTTATAGGTAGAGAACTGATTTGAGAACGATATAGAGACTAATAGAGAGTAGTGGATAGCCCGTTCTACTTCGATAAAAAAAGACTGTTTAAAACCATCCAATCATCCATCATAATAACTAGTGGTTCTGCGAACAGTAGACCTCGCGTTATTTTCGCATTTTCCCCCCATTTCTCCCCCATTTCTCCCCCATTTTCCCCCCAATCGAAAAATCCTTTCGACAAAAGTTGCACCTTGCAACAAAGTACACTTGTGCCAAATTTCATGAAAATCGGCTGAAAAATGCGGCTGTAGACCAGAACTGACACACGTACAGACAAACAACGCCAAATCGGCCAGCCCTCGAGTTGAAACTGAGACGCTTGGCTCGCTCGGTCAATAATACGGGTTCCAAACAATACTTACTTAATCCATTTACATATTATAATATAAATACAACAGTTAACTAAATATACATTTAATATTCACAAAAGTATCGTCAACTTACCGAATAAGTACACTTACAAAACTGAAATCAGTACAAATGATAAGTATTATATTTTCTAATTATATTAAATGATTGCACGATTATGATTATCTAGATCATTGATAGATTGTATTATTGATAATATAATTACTAATTAAAAAAATACTTTAAACATAATAGCTTCTGTATGCACAAAGTGGGTACGCAGAAGCGCAATACTCACTCACGCGTCCACTTGAGGACCTCGTCCTCTCTCAAGTAACAAGCGTCTGCAATACCCCATTGTATTTACCGCATCGCCGCTGCAGCAGAATGTCGGTATGTCGCAGAGTGACCTAGCACTGCATAGGCTCACGAATGTGCTTTACAGGCCAATAGTGCTCATACAGCGATTTCAAGGAGTTGACTCACTGTTCGTACTTATTGAACACTGGCTAATTACCGCGACTCTGTGGTACCAGTTCCGTACATCGCAACAATGGATCTATGTGGTTCATGATATTCCACAATATACACTCTGTGGTGCACTTATTTACAGCAGTAGTCACCTTTACACACGCACACATACACGTCACGTGTTTCACCTGGCAACAGATATTTTCCTGTTCCAAATTTACTTCTAACCCTTGGCTCTATTTGTGAGTTATTTTTTTATTAATAAACCCAGTTATTGATAAAACCAGTGTCCCTCAAGCACTCTAAGGTATTCTTCAAATCTTATTAATCTGTCACCTACATGCCCCAATAAGCACTAACAGTAGGTCAACTCCTTTGCTGGACGGCAAAATGTGGTAGCGGTTTTAATGTCTAGTCTCTAAATGAGAAAGGAGCTTCAAGACAATTGCTTCCTTAAATTAGAAATTAACATAGAACTCGTGCAGTTGATTCCGTATAGATACATCACACACGCCAACCGGGTCAGCAAAGCCACCCGGCCACTTTGACCCGAGTCCCTTCATACCGTGCCTTATAGTTGCTCTGTGCCACCACGCACTTTACTTGATGGTATTATAGCTACATGGGAGCGGCCGCGGACTCGCGGAATTAAAAAATAAATGGTATTATAGCTTTAAATAAAACACTGTTTATAGCTTCCGATACACGTATATTAAAACACCATAAAGATAATGCAAAGTATTTTAGATACCGACGTATTGTAATGGATTTAGCTAAAAATACTAATAAGATCTAAATCTGCTAGTATTTCATTACCTACTTCCATTATAAGAGTGTTCAATGTGCTGCTGATTTCCGTCTGCAAAAAAACAAACGTCAAAAATTGACATAACAAACTTCAAATTACCGAAATGGGACCGCTTGGACAGTAGATACTTTCAATTAAAAATAATTTTAAATCGGTTCACGAAGTCCAAAGGGTATCAGGTAACAAAGATAAAAAAAGACATAGTCGAATTGCTCCAATTCTCATGGGAGCACATGTTATTCAGACACCTGAGCTATATTGTCGTTAGGTTTCATTAAATCCGGTCAGTAGTTTTTGCGTGGGAGGGGCTCGTGGTCTAGTGGTAACCGACAATATTAACACATTGCAAAGGTTAAGCAACATCTAGTCAGGCCGGTCTTAGGATGGGTGACCATTACTTAAGACACTGAGACCCCACCGTACTTCGGAGAGCACGTTAAACCGTCGGTCCCGGTTGTCATACGAACATCTATGACAGTCGTTAGGGGTAGTTGGAGCCCTTAATCAAAATTCCGACCGGTCTAACTACAGAACTTCGATATCGCCCAAGGGTTGTGGAGGTCAGATGGCAGTCGCTTCACGGAAAATATCGAAGTACAGCCGAATTGCAGTTAGACTGGAAAGCCGACCTCAACTGCGTTGGGAAAAGGCTCAGTGAATGATGAGTTTTGAGTCGTGAAAGAGTAATATATGTAGATCGTTCGTGTTATTTATCTGAGAGTTTCCATAAGAGCACAGGCTCGCCCCTTATTATATGTATGTCTGGTGAAATACTGGTGTACCTTTTAAACACCTCTCTTGCTACTAGGACAATTGTGGTTTTAGGTATATTTAAGGGGATCCCATACAACAAACGTGATTTTTTATGCCATTTTGGTACGGAACCCCTTGTGCGCGAGTCCGACTCCCACTTGGCCGGTTTTTTTTTCAGCAGTCTTCAAATGTTCTACTTACCTCATACTGTTTAATTGCCTCTGGTACAACATATTCTAAGAAAGAGTTTATAAATGCATCAACATGCTCGTCACCTCCCAGAAGTCCAGTGATTTGCGACTAAAAGTTTAAAAAATATATTATAGGACTTCACAGTGTTATTTCATTATGTTTTTCAAGTTTTCCACGAACTTACTTCCAATTTTGCTAAGTATATCCTCAGATTAACTGACACTATTGATATGAAAAGAGATGATCCAGATCGTCGAGGTCTCACTACAACAGTTCCAGAAACTCCGCCTCCCATAAGATTACACCTGAAAAGTTCATCAATTAAAATTTTGACAGTAAGGAAAACTTAACTGCATCGTGAAAAATCACTGATATATGAAAACGCACAGCAAATACATCGTTGTCTCCATGGTGGTAATATGGTCCCCGACCATGTTACTTCTTATTCTAGTATCGATGTGTAACACTATGATGATTATTGATTATATTGTCTTGGCCCAATGCTCTGCGACGCTAATCTAAATGCATCTAAAGTGCACGACTCTGGGCAACCCGAACACGACATCATGTGGGCTGTGGCTAATAGTTTGTTGTGATAAGCCACATTCGCACTAGTTCTCTCTAGTGCCAATGTAACCCGACTTAAACATATTATCTGCCAACCTGGGTTAGTATTCTATTGAGAGCCTTCCAGGTGGACCAACCATGGACCATATTACTTAAGTAGTCCAAATGGGGGTCGCTTTTTTAAGCGACCCCCATTTGGATCATAGATACCCCTCACCTCTCAATGAACGAGTTTCTGGTAGTGCTCAGATATTTATTCCGTTCACTGGTTTATGGTAAATATAAAGTACTTTTGGCCAAGGCTATTTTCTTTATACTTTTTCTTTGTTGTATACTTCTTTTGGTATACAACAAAGAGAGAGATAAGATTTTTATTGTAAGTTTTGGTGTTTTATTATACGCTAGTCACTGAGCTAATTTAGCTGAAACTTGTTATTAAGGAGACAAATAACCAGGAAAGTGATACTTTCCATGTTATCGCTAGGTCTAAGTTTGTTGTAGGGGCGAGAAACACTTTCAAGGGGGATATCTAACGCCACTGGAAATACCTTCTGGGGTTACCAGAGACGCCCGCAGTAATGGACATGGGAGCGGCCGCAATCACGCGGAATTAAAAAAAAAACAAGGGGGATATCTGATAGTTGAGAAACTATGAATATCTACATATAATTTGAAAATTACTCACTTGGCCCTTCCTTTACCGAAAACAGTGAAGTCACCCACCAAAAAACGGAGATCATACTGATCTGCAACATACAATCACAATCCCTCTGATCTCAATTCTCCTTAACACAGCACAAAACCCCAAAGATGATTAATTAGGCGACATTACTTTTGGCAGAAAAACCTAAATGTTTAACATACTTCAAAAATGAAGGAGGTTCTGAGAACAGACTATATTTTTTTATGTTTCTTACCTCATATGTTTCGACTTGGTTAACCAATTTTGTTTTCCTTTTTAATTAATTGAAGGCAAATGCTTCCTATGTGGTGCCATTTCAATTTGGTCGCATTCCAACAATTATTTGGTTCCATTTCGGTAATAAGACACAGCAGAAACAGAAATACATCACACCTATATCCCGAAGGGGTAGGCAGAGGTGTATACCGCCCACAATTTGCCAGTAATGGAAAGCCTATTGCCGTTGTCGGGTGCTATAGAATATTCAAAACCACTTTGTAATTCATACCAAATTTCTACAGCCAGGACAGATGTTACATACTACTAAATAGAATCTGCAGTCTAAGCATGAGTCAAAGTTTGACGGGTTTTTAATCCATAATTTTAAATTTTTTTGTTCGGTGGATTAGACCCCAAGTTGCAAGTCTCACGTCTGCTGCCACCGATGCAGTCAAGAGATAGATGTTACTCACCAGCATCGATTGTAAGAACCGGAATCTCAATGTCCATTGTAGCACGATAATTGAGAGGAATCAATGAAACCCTCGACACGCTAAGCTGTTTTACATCAAATGTACTCAGATGTTTCACCGTCAAATCCTCTACAGTTAAATAACCCCTAAAAGAGTTTTTTTCTCAATCAGTTAAGAAAAAAAATCAATAATGCAGAAACATATTCACTCCACGCGTTGATAATATTAAAACACTAGTATATATATCCTAAACGTAGTCAATTTTCTAATATTACTGGAGTTGAGACAAAACTAGACAGTTTTGACCATAGAAATAAGTAAAGCTAGCGGGATTCCAAGTCTATGGTCTAGACTCAAGTAAATTATACTACTGCGTCACCGAGACCGGTGATGCAGTAGTATGAGTTTGCGACTGCCATCCCATTCCGGGTCGATTAAAATTTTTGTGTGATCCACAAATGTTTTTTCGGAGATTGGGCATTTTTTATGTACCTATTTTAGGTACGTATTGAGAATTATATATAAGTATGTATGTTTATCCGCGCCTCGGAGAGCACGTCAGTCTCGGTTGTTATACGAATGCTCACAGGTCTCACTACAGAGCTTCGATATCGCCGATAGGTTGTGGAGGTCAGATGGCAGTCGCTCCACGGAAAATATCGAAGTTTAGTCGCATCGCAGTTAGACTGGAAAGCCGACCCTAACTGAGTTGGGAAAAGGCTCAGTTGAGTCAAAACTGGCCAAATGCAAATTGGACTCGCGTAAGAAGGGTACCGTACCATTATTTTATTTTTTAGTATTTGCTGTTTTAACGGTAACAAAAATACATCATCTGTGTAAATTTGAACTGTCTAACTATCACGGGTTCATGAGACAGACAGCGAAGTCTTATTAAGATGGTTATGTTTTATTCTTTGAACCCTAAAAAAGTAATGAAACTGTGAGAAATTTATTACTCACTCTGGCAAACCATCGGGTAACGGTATATCGACAGGTGCGGTAACACTATTATCTGCTATTTGTAAGAGTGGCAGTTCAAACGGATCAAGGATGGGAACGTCGTCACTGCCTTCTACCATTGTTTTTCTTAAGTCCTCTAGCGCATTTCTCAATTGACCCTCAATTAAAGCGCTTTTTTCTGAGAAAAAAATATCCAAAACATTAACAAATACCGACACACTCGTACACTTTGCGTATTAGATAGGACCTCTTTGAGCGAATACAAGTGTGCAGTGTAATGTGATTCTTTTGTAAAGTCATTTTGTAGAATATCGGAATATGAAAGACTTTCTTTAAGAGGTTAAATGTGTTGTCGAGAAAACTTACCACCACTCAGAACTTGCGAAACATTGGAGTCAATAGGTGAAGATGTCGCTAATCCAAAAATGAACAAAAAGACCAGAGACCACTGCATCTTGAGTCCTAAAATTGTCATTAAGAATACCTTAAACCAATTATAACTTAAACAAATGTATTGATTCTTTAAATAAATGGAACAGAATTTATACTACTGCTACGGACTTGACGTCTATAACGGACGAATCAAGAAGCAATATCCAAGACACGCTTTTGGCCGGTAGATAAGACGGCCAATACTTCATCAGCAGGCCTGAGATATGAAGAGACATTGATGATGGTCTCCACGGTTCACTGTCTCACACTCCGAGTACTACCTCAGAAAGATAACTCCTGGCCACGTGTGACCTCTTTTCAGGAGAGGGGGGAGGGAGAGCTACTCCGCTTCTTTGGGGGAGTTATTATTCCGCGTCGGTGTACGAGGCCGTGCGTGGGCAAAAACATGGCAAAACCCTACAACATGCCAATGTATCTGTAAGGACGGTAGGGTACCAATCCGTCTTTATGCTCCGATCATGGAGGTTGGAAATCTTATAAGTTGGAATGTAAAGGGGAGCATGTTTTCACTTTTCCATCCACGCCACCTCCTTCGTGACTACGATTTGCTCGCAGGAGGACTTGCTCCCGCTGGAGAATATAGCGCGTATCATGGTCTCCAGTGATAGGGTCCATACGCCCAGACCCACAACGAGGTCCGGCATTGCCTCGCCCACGCTGTGCATACATAACAATACACGGACAATTTTATACAAGATCAAAACTTGTGGTCCCACCCGTTTGGAAAAGTTTCCTGGCTGGAACTTCAACGGTAAGCCGCATTCTACCGTATTTACCACGGCGAGTGTTCTGAAGAGCTCTTCAATCTGATCCCACCCTCTTCCTTCCGATCCCGAACAACGCGTGCCGGGCAGAGATGCCACTCCCACACAGTGGTTAGAATGTTCGCGAGAACCGAGCGTTTTAAACGTTCGTTTTTCTGCCGAACGATAGTGGCCTGGAACGCCCTGCCTGTGCACGTGTTTCCTCCCACATATAATCCTGGGTTCTTTGAGCGGAGCGTGAAGAGGCACATCAGTAGGTCGTCAAGTTGAGGGCCACTCTCTATAGTATTGTGTGCTGTGAGAGTGGCCCACAATCGCTAGACGTCGTCACGACTTACCACCAGGCGGGCGGCGTCAATTTGGCGAACCAAATATAAAAAAAAAAAAAGACATTGATAAAAATTTCATTACAATCTGTTCTGCAGTTTTCGAGTGAAATAGTAAAAACAACCATACATCCATCCATTATACAAACTTTCGTACTCATATAATATAATAGAATTATACGTATAGTTCATTGATAACTAAAAAATAAATATAATTTTAATCAAAATATCGTCAACTTACCGAGTAAGTACACTTACAGAATTGTAATCAAAACCAATCGTGAAAAAACATACTCTCTTATGATTATAAGTGATTTATTATTGACATTTGATTACATATCTAGTTCATAGGATAATTGAAGATTATAATGGGTATGGATAACTGTTAATTAAGTAAGTATCGCAATATAAATTAAACTTAAATGGCAAAGCAAAAGGTCAAAAAAATAATGATGGAGCTTATTTTGAAAACCTATATTGCAACACAATCGGATCTGGCTGCTTAGGAGTCCTATAGACATCTCTGGGGGCTACAGTCATTCGCACCCGCCCTGGGATCACCTGCTTATAGACAAACCGGGCTCTGGTAAACACCCACAGTGCCCGAAAACTGCAACACGCCCATTATTACGAACTGCAACAGGCTCACCCACTATTACGAAAACTACAATAGGGTCGCCTACTATTACTTAAACTGCAATAAGCCATACTATTACGAAAACTGCAGTAGGGTCGCCCACTATTACGAAAACTGCAAAATGCTAACGTGGGACCAAAGTGTCTAGCGAAATATGGGCAATATAAACGCCTCTGTTTACCCCTTTGGGGATAATAACTTAATTCAATATACCTTTCAAGCTCAAGTATCACTTCAGCCGCATAAAAGTGTATTTCAACATAGTTTGACCTTCATTTTCTCAATGACCTATTGAGATACAAATCGATAAGGCAATGTTTGATTTTACATCTTGAGTGAGTAGGTATACTTACTAACTATTTTCATTTATACTGTTAAAATTGCAAAATTAATCGATGAGACTATGTACTATATGTAAAGAAAAATAGAAGTAAATAATACAAAATGGAGGCGTCCGTAGCCTGGGAGTTAAGGCGTTCGTCTTGCATGTTCAATCCTTGGCCGCCATATAATAGATAGATAATATAGAGAGCATCGAAGTTGGCGGCCAGGGGACATCTATGATCGGTGCCGAAGATTTTTTTTTATATTGTGAAGTCCGCCAGCGCGCCACAAGGAATACTCCCGAGTACCTGGGGCGTCCAAACCTGCGCAAACGTAGAAATCACTAGGAAGAATTTCCAGTGGCGCCCGGCGGATTTCCAGTGGCGCCCGACGGATATCTACCTGGAAGCCGCCATCGATTTACAGATTCTGCGTTTCCGGTGGCCCGACTAAAGGCAAGGGAGATACACCGTAGTGGTTTAGTGGGTAGTCCAGCGCAATTACGGGGGTAGCCTTGCGGGGTAGGTGCTAAGAGAGGGGGGGGGGGAGTCCTACACGAAGCCATCCCTCTGCATTCCACGTACAATAAAAACTCGTATTGGAAATTTCACGTAAATAACAATCGGTAGGGAAATAGTTGTAACAATTTATCTGTCCTCCTACATAGAAATGGTTCTGAAGATCTCCCCAATTGACAAATCAACTAAGCGAGCTGATGAGACTTGGTGCATCGAAGACATACGGAGCGGCAAGAACTGCTAGCGGCTGATGATGATGATTATGTAGACTTATGTGTGTCCTTGCACGTTTATGTACGTAATTAATACCACGACAAGATTACCACCTGTACTAATTATTCAAATCAAGTACAAGATTAGATGTCATCATAATAACGGAAAAAGATTATTATTTGGCATGTCGATATCGTAAGACGATTAGGATGTCAAAATAGATCGATCGATATGGATATTAGTTTCTTGTAACCAAAACGTCTTCAGTGATAAGCAAAACAGTTGCTGTGGGGACTAGCAGCTGGGATCTGTAGTTTCACTTATATTTGTTCCTAGGGTATGTAGGCTATGATCTCGCTGAGCTAACAAATTAAGCCATCTATATCCATGAACGGGGCCTGAGGACGCCACGACAGGCTAGCAACCCCCCTCCTTACAGAAGCAGGGCAGACGCGAGATAAAATCTGACCCCAAAAATGCGGGATTATACCCGCGTGCAGCCCCAACCCCGTGACAGAGGCCACATAGGTGGTCAATTCCGTGGGCGTCACAATCAGGATTCTTCCGCGTGTATACTTGGTGCGCTCGACAATGGACGTAACGGTGGCTGTGGACATGAGCCGCGGAATAAAAAACCTGGGCAGGCTACGATCCTGGCATACTTCTTTTGCTTCCAACATTCATTACACTGAATTCGAATGTGTGTGAAATTCACACACTGATGCACATGACTACCTAGTTCAGGCGCAAATTACGTTTATACGACTACCTATTTATAAAACATCTAGATACATATATGTAAATAGGTATGTAGGTACATACTTAAGCGCAGGCCACACCGACAGCCGGCGGGCGAGCGAGCTAGGCTAGGGCGAAGTGAAATAGAAAACTACGCAAAATTTTGGCGAAGTAAACTATGTGGTTCACACCGAAAACTATGGACGGACGGGCGTAGCGGGCGGAGCGGGCGGACCGTGTCCCTTCGTCCAGCATACTCACCATGGAATCCTGATACCGTCAAACGGGGTGAATAGGAATGATTTTTATCTTTAAAGTATGAAAACAACCACTTCGTCGGTATAAATGATAGGTTAACTATTACTAAAACTTTAGTCGAGTTAAATAGATTTTGAATTTAAAAAAAAATTTAAATTATGCTGCCGATTATCCATAAATCGATACAATATAGCCAGGTTCTACTAAAACAGAAATTGGGGTCAATAGGAACCGTTGATGAGCCATAGAGCCAAGCGCATAGGGTTGTCACCACGTCCAATTATTTTGTTATCATCCCTATACAACTGTTGCACGTCCCTATTTAATAATAACGTCGTTCCAATTAACCCCCCTACTCGTTCCTAAAAACATCTATGACGTGCCTTATAACCTCATAGTTACCCACAATTTACAGTAGTCTACAATTTTTGCTTTTATATTATAATAATGCTGATATTTGCTTAAACATTGTTTATTTAAGGTAGAATAATAAGTGGTACTTAGTTTAAAACAAGTTTTATCCCAACAAATTCACTTGTATATAGTTAAATGGGAGGGTTTAATAACACAATTTGAGAACTGTTTGAGAGCCCCCATTTTAACGACTTCAAAAGATTGACAGATTTGCGTTTCTTAGATGTTGCCAGCTTGTTAAATATATTGAAAGTTTAGGTTTCACCAGAAATTGAGAAATAAAACCAGCACGATCATTTAAACGTAACTACGCAAATTTATTGTAAATTATTACGCTCTGGAGATACGTCTACAATTAGTTATTAAGTTAACACAATTTAATACACGTTACGTTAATTTACATATCAAGAACACATTTTTTTACGAGAAGAGATAAAGAACACATTATTAGGAAATATAATGAAACAGACTCACAAGACGCAGCGTAGCAACCCGTCACCAGAATTCCCGTAGGCAGAATAGCGAGCGAACCTTCCCGTGCAATGGGTTTTGTAGGGCTCTTTCCCCGCCCCCGAGCTATGCCCGACCGGAGTAGGGTCGAGTCGGGAATAGTGTTGCCCGCTGCGTAATGTTGCCAGTAGGCTTACCTAATATTGCCTAATAATATAATCTACTATCAAAACACAGAAAAAATCAGAAAAGGTCATACTATGGTAGATACCCTGACGTTAGAATCTCATGGCTCATTTACACCAGGTTGACAGTCAACTTCGCTTGCCAGTCGAAGGCGACAACCAATCCATTGTAAACACATGGAGGCGACGATAGCTAAGCTAGCTAGAGCTAAGCTAGCGAAGTGGGCGCGCCTAACTAGGTGATCGAGAAGCTTCGCTGGAATAGTCGGATAATTTCGTTAAGTTCGCTCGCATCGCTAGTAAGTTTAGTCGGTAGCTCGCAGTCGCAGTGTGAACCCAAGTATGTAAAGAGGTGAAACGATTTTGGGCGCTTTCACACTACCGATATCGTGACTAAACAAGGAGTCACTGTGATTTCACCTTTGATTAATCACAGAATATGAGCATATGATTCGTCACTGTTCGCATCTGTTAACTCACTCAATTTAGTCTACTAATATTTTACATATATTTAAACTGCAACATAGAAACCTGTGGGGGGGATGATTGATGTTGTATTACCAGGATATAGCCCCCAGACCTACTCATAGAACCTAGATATGTAGGGGAACATAGAAACACGTCCAACTGTCACCGGTAATATCATAGTTTTTGGAAAGTGGGATGGGAATTGGTATTTTTTTTTATAGGAAGAGATGGAGTTTTGTTACTTGCGGGGGTTCACAGGGTGTCCGAAAAAGAAGTAAAAATTTACCTGAGATGCTTACATTCCGAGATATCAGGTACTGGGAATTTTGGGTATTTTTGTGGGATGGGAATTCCCGGGATTTTTTTTTGCAAGCTAATAGAATAAGTCTCGGTCGAGGTGCCGGGGAACAAAAATTTGCTCAGAATTGAGCTGGGAAGCTCAATGGGATGAGAATTGGGAAGAAAAATTTCCCTCTTGAACCCCCGCAAGTAATAAAACTCCATCTGTTCCCATAAAAAAATTCCCAATTCCCACCCCACTTCCCAAAACTGGTGACAGTTGGACGTTTTTCTATAAGTAGGTCTGGGGGCTATATCCTGGTAATGCAACATCAATCAAACAGACAGGCAGACGTTCCCTACTGGACTGCGTTTGTGTTAGAGACTAAGAAAACTGTAAAAATTTGCCTTCGACGACGTGCAAATACGATGCTACTTTGCTACAATTGCAATACGCGACTTAGGCCCTGACCTGATGAGGTGGGTACTGCAGTACCCATCCGCATTATGACAATTTAAACATTTCTTAAATTGCTTAACAACACATATTATTAACGAGGAGAAACATATTTCTGCAGAAATAAAAAGAGAAAAAAATGCAAATTAATTGTTTCAATTCAAATTTTGTGCTAAAACGCGACCAAATATATAATATCTATGTATTTACAAAAAATAAATTATATAAGTATCACGCTCAGTCACCGGGCTTGGCACCGACCGATTGCAGGTAGCACATACAAATAATACTTAGTATTTTATTAATATTCAAAGGTACTACATATTAGGTTTGCATTAAAGTGATAGTAAATTAAATTTATTAAGGTATGTTACTGCTGCTACTACGATATCGTGACGATATCGTCACGATATCGTCACGATATCGTCGCGATATCGCCGCGATAAAATACACGATATCGTCACGATATCGTGTAATGTGAAAGCGCCCGTTCGCCCGCCTAGCTCGCTCGCCCGCCCGCTGGCGGTGTGGCCTGCACTTTAAGTTATTAATGCACTAACTATAATTTAATAGCGCACAATTAAAATTAAGATTCTATGTAAAATTTTATTGTACAATAATTGTTATTACGAAATAAATTTATTATTTATTATTATTATATTATTATTAGTATATTATTACATTAGTAACGGGTACTTTTAAGCTGGCTCTTTTTCAAAACATCTTTAATTTGGTTGCAGTATTTTGGTCTTGGTCGCTCCTACTAGCTTGTCTATTCCCAATAATAAGTGCGAACACATCAGTTCCAAAGAACAACTTATTTTATGATGCAGATTTTGTATGAGATTTTCTACAAAACTGTATCATAAAGTAACTTTTAAATCCTTATAACACAGTTGGATAAAATTCTACTTGCAATAAAACTTTTTTGTCCAGTTTGTATAGTAGATAGGTGCACTGCATAGTTGCTTTTTTTTAATTCAAACCATAAAGCAGATATCGCATGTGTGTAGTGCGTGTAGCTCGGCTCTTCGGTGTTTGCTTGTTGAGTGACTTTGAGTTATTTGTAATTACGAGTATAATATGTCATTGGCCCGCCAATGCTTCCCTGTTTATACTTAGTACTTCTAGTAATACATAATAATAGTTTCTTAGTGAATAGTGTAGAACACCGTTGATAATGCTGGGAGGTGAAGACGGCTTTAAGCATTAAGGTAAGTAGGAAGGAGTGGAATATTGTGTACAAGTGAGTTTGTTTTCATTTGAATTTCTCAACATAGCCTAAACGCATGAGTTTAGATAAAGTAGTGTATGTCACTGCACATAACTAGGCATTAGAACACTCGTAGGATACTATAAAGTTAAATCTGATTCATGTTCTAATACCCTTATCTATACAACACTTTCATAAACTACTATTATTACATGTAAGTCTCTGTTAATAAAGAGAGTCCGGTTAATTCTTTGCTTACATTGCATCCTTCGTTTTCGAATTTTCATGAGAACTCGCTGCTTTTTGACAAGAGCCAAATGAAATACCGGTTTTATGGTGAGATTTCATTTCTTAATCCGGTCCTGGAGAAATTATGTCAATATTTGGTAAATTTTAGCGAAATCCACCGAATTATTTAGGCTGTAACTTTCCGTAAGACATAGGTAGTGAGTCAGTCAGAAATTTATGACTTGGAGTCGAAAACAGTGATTTCTGGGCTCAGGGGTCACTCTGGGAAACTCATAATCGATTTTTTACACAATCACAATACTTTTACTTTTGAAAATAAGTGAAAGTGCCAATTTACTGACCACCTTTAATAAAACTCTACCACAAGTAACACGTTAACCGATAATTTAATTAGCTGCATATATTGAAGTTGCTTTCACTTTATAATTTCTTTTCAAATTAATTTGTAGCCCTGACTACAAGCGCCGCAATCCTATCATTAGACATAAATAACATTGCGCTTTTTTCGCATTGGAGTAAGCAGAGATCACGGATTCGAGAGACGGGACAAATGAAATACTTGTTTTTTGGCGAGATTTCATTTCTTAATCCGGTCCTGGAGAAATTATGTCAATATTTGGTAAATTTTAGCGAAATCTACCGAATTATTTAGGCTGTAACTTTCCGTAAAACATAGGTAGTGAGTCAATCAGAAATTTTTGACTTGGAGTCGAAAACAGTGATTTCTGGGCTCAGGGGTCACTCTGGGAAACTCATAATCGATTTTTTACACAATCACAATACTTTTACTTTTGAAAATAAGTGAAAGTGCCAATTTACTGACCACCTTTAATAAAACTCTACCACAGTAACACGTTCACCGATAATTTAATTAGCTGCATATATTGAAGTTGCTTTCACTTTATCATTTCTTTTCAAATTAATTTGTAGCCCTGACTGCAAGCGCCGCAATCCTATCATTATACATACATAACCTTGCGCTTTTTTCGCATTGGAGTAAGCAGAGATCACGGATTTCGACTGACTACTATCTTGGCATGTTATCTCCGCTTCGTCACCTTTTCCTGTTATGGGCACATGTTATGGGCAGTTTTTACCTGACCTTCTTTTAAGAAGGCCGTGGGTTCGAGTCCCGCCGATGACATTAGTTTTTGTGATCTATTTATAATTTCTTTCTTAATATTTTAAGAATAGTTTAAGCAAACTCATTGCTTTAAAATACAAAAATATATGAATTTGGTAAGGATTCGTATAAAATTCAGTGTTTAAATATCGTTGTAACACGATACACTGGCACCGTTAGGTCGGTAGAACTGCGGTTAGAAATTATGAATATGATATAAAGCAAAAATTCGATGTTGTCGGTATTGGTCATCGTAGCTCAGTGGTCAGAGCACTCCCCCTGTTAGGGAACGGCCGTGGGTTCAAGTCCTGCCGATGACATCAGTTTTTGTGATCTATTTATAATTTCTTTCTTAATACTTCTTTTAAGAAATTTGTGATTTGGTGTGCTGTTTGCCTCGGTCGACTGCCTGTATTAGACTACTGATCACTCTATAAAAGGCAGGCCACACAACTCTATTCAACACTTATTTCGATGTCAACCTAGTCCTTAGTATTTGGAACAGAAACCGTGCAACCCTCATAAAGTGATTTCAGTCAGCACTCTTAATACATATTAGACTGCTGTTTACTCTATAACATTGACGATGTTGACTTCATTTCAAACCTCCACTCTATTAAACTCTTTTCTCAAAAGCAGATCTTTACACTTTATACTGAGCCATATCATTACATAAGTCGAGTCCGAGACGCTCAGGACTTTAATTGGCGGCTGGCACGTAAGATTTTGTTGCCTTTAATCAACATTTCATCACAAGGCAACGGGTTTAAATTTTTGTTTCAAATTACAATAAAGCTGCTACTTTTTATTAAATTCATTCGGCCATTTTGGATATAACCCATTATAAATGTGCCCGATGACGGCAATAGGCCTCTGCCTAACCCTTCGGGGATATAGGCGTGATATATGTATGTATATATAATTACATAAGTACATTGCAGAAAAGAATATAGGATGATAATATACATTTTGAAATAAGCCCACTTGTACAATTCCACAATTCTAAATTCTAAAAAGAATTGTGGATGTTGTTCAAGTGAGTTTATTTCAAAATATACCTATAAGTTCCATCAAGTGCCGACAATCGAAAGCATAAAGCTTCCTGCCTGAAAGTTCTACATCTTCATTTATTCGTCACCCTTCTAATGAAAACCTTCGCTTACATTTGACAATGTAAATAGTCAATCTGTTGCAGCGACTTTGATCTTTTAAAGCGGCACAATGTTGACTTTGCAGCAGTCTCATGGTACACAGCTGATTATCCAACAAAATATATTATTTAGTTAGTTTAGTGTTTCATGAAATTAAAAAAAAAAAAAAAAAGTCTTTCATGAAATATGATGAAACGATGAGACTGTTTACCACAACAGAAGTAGGCTATATAGGTATGTACGCAAGCCTATCTAAAGTTATCACTAACCCACAATAAAATGATTACTAACTTATCTCGTCAAATCAGTGTCACCATTCGTCATATTATTAAAATTAGGTATGTAAGGGCATTTCTACTCAACGTCAAAACCAAAATCCAATCAAAAGAACTTCAACATTAAGTAGAAATTATAGTAAGAATACAATAAAACAAAATTTTACAGACACTTTTACTTTATTTCTTATTTAATTGTTTCTTGTTACAACTGATTAAAATTGATAGTTGAGGATCCATTCAATAGGATCCCATAGAACGATCTCCAATAATGTGTTAATTTCCTCCTGTAAAAAGAAATGCAAATAGAAATTAATAAAAACACGCCTTGGTTTAATTAATTACGGTTTAATTAGTTACGGTACTTCGAAAATGAAAATATTGTATCTGCAGATGAAAGGTAGAGTTGTGTTGGACCATGTAAAGAATGAGAACAGACTCATTAACCAACATATAGTTCTTTAAGTTCTATTGTTATACCTATAGTCTGCTGTTAGTTCTATTCAACCAACACCAAAGTATAAGTACCAAGGGATCCCAGTTATTTTTATAAAGAGGAACAACCCATGAAAGACAGCAAATATGCACCCATAAATTGCAATAGACTCGAAGGACCACCAAAAATACTGATGTGAGCAAATAAAACTCTTTTGTCTATGCTAAGAAAGAAAACTCATAAAAATGAATAAAATATTTGAAAACATTACTGCGTTTTCTTTTCAGAATATCTATCTATTTATATAAATAAAATTTGGGAACGGCTGGACCTATTTGACTGATTTTGGTCTTGAAACATTTGTGAAAGTTCAGGGAAGGTTGAAAGGGGCGGTACAAAGTTCGCCGGGACAACTAGTTAATTATAAACATAATAGCAAAAACAATGATCCCACAAGGGATTTAAACCTAAGATATTCCCCACTTTTAACCGCTTTACTAATGAAACTACTGAATTCGAGACAGACTTCATGACAGGCATACTTTTCGATATCTACACGGAATTTATTTTATCGTGATAATATTAAAGGTACAGTCAAGGCTCTTTATCTGTGGGTCTTTATCTGTGCCAAGATCAGCGCCAGGAGAGGTAACAATAAATAGAACCGTGAGTTGACTGCTTCGGTGGCGTGCTCGGTAGTGCATCGGCTTTCGACTTCGGAGTCTCGGGTTCGATTCCAGGGTCGAATGAAATATTTGTGTGATCCAGAAATGTTTTTTTCGGAGTTTGGGTGTTTTCTATGTATATTATGTATGTATTTAGTAATTGATTTAGAGTTGTGTGGGAATGTCCAAAATATTTAAAAATATTTAAATATTTAACCTCTGCCGTCTGAGCATCAGCATACAGTCAAGTTATTGCATTGTAATAATGGGAATGCACTTCTGAACCTTGACTGTACGATAATGTATTGCTACTCCAGTAACCGCTGCTGGCGTTTGGGGAGCAATTGTTCGGAAACAAGAATCGTGAATGTTTCAAACATTATGACACCTTCACGTTAGGCTTTAGTGCCTCATATATGTGTATGGGTAACATGGTGAACAAATAATGGTGCATTTCTAAGTTTCAATCCATAGAAAGTAACATTAAATAAGCTAAGGTCGGAGAACGTCTTTCTGCAGCTCACACTCCTGTCTCCGAAGGGTAGTTCTGGTACACTCCCGGTCATAAAAAGTTGTCCTTATACCTACTCCAATCAAGCAGGACAAATTATGCAAAAATAATTATTTTAATCATGTGCTGTTTTTGAGAGTGTGTGCGGACAGACAGCAAGAAATGAAAGTCTCCGCTTCGGCGCCAGGTGCCACTGGAAAATTCTTCCTAGTGCTAACCAGAGGCGCTCGGCAATGGACGTAGGAGTGGCCGCAGCTTAAGCATATATAAAAAAGTCTCCCCTTCGGAGTCAAAAATTATATTTAAACGTACCCGGAAGTCATTAAGCCATCGTGGAATAGTTTCTCCGACTAGTTTGTTAGCGCGATCGGCAAGCTCAAAGGTATAAACATCCAATTGTTTGATGTTAGACTGTAAATAACAAATAATATAGTATACAAGTTAACCTAACAAACATTGTGTTGCCATATTATAATTAAAAAATAAGTTTAAAAAAATAATTAAAACCAAATTATGTCGCAAAGGTTACTTCACAATTAATGATTATTTGGTAAAGAGGCTGAGACTTGACGCTTTACTGGGCTTACTTAATTCACAGTTTGCGTTATTAGACTTCATTCGTTTATGTTCAATTCAGTGGCAATATCAAGACAGTGGCTTGGTGGCCTAAATAATGTTTTCCTTCAAAACTTGGTCCATAACTGGTCACGTACGGCCCTTGCCCTTGTGTTATTCTTTTTTCGGTTGATGCTCCTACTACATCACTAGTACTCGTACTAATATGTAATTTATGCTTTCGATTGTCGGCACTTGGTGGAACTTATAGTAATACATTTTTGAAAAAAACTCACTTATACACCATTCCACAAATATTTTATTTGCTGACCGGTTTCGCCTTATGGCATCATCAGAGGTGTTCACTCCTACTTAATCGACACACATAATTCACTTTTATAACACATTTTCTACTAATATTAAGTAGGAGTGAACACCTCTGATGATGCCATAAGGCGAAACCGGTCAGAAAATAAAATATTTGTGGAATGGTGTACAAATGAGTTTTTTTTCAAAAATGTCGTACTAATAGTGTTAACCAGTGTTCATTCCGCGTTTGTTCAATATATAGTCACATTGAAATTTTTCAAATTAACGCATAACGCGTGATGTATTAGTTGCAGCATCTTGCTGGATACGTTGTGTGTATTATACTATGAATGTAGTTACTGATTATTGGAAAAGAGTAGCCGGGAGTTTTATTGCCAGGTTCTTTTCTCCTTAACTCCACCCGTTGCTTTGCGAATCTGGCTTTAAATTTAAATTCTTATGTGCTGAAGTTAATAAGTGTTATTTTATAACCTATGTTAATAAATATTTTTGAGTTTAAGTTTGAGAGATAAGATGGCGTTGAGTTTAACTGTACTAATATATTTTTTATTTATTCCTCAGGACATAAGCTTACCTTAATCTCTTCAACGGTCAAGTTGATAGTCAATTCACGGAGAGTAATTCGGTCACTGCCGACGGAAACTCGGAAATTACCATCAGCGCGACCACCAAGGATTGTAATGCTAGAAATAAATAAAATACAGGGTACATTATCCGTTCCTCAGAGAGCACGTTGAACGGTCACCTACAGGTCTAACTAAAGAACTTCGATATCGCGGGTTTGGGTAATTTTCATTCAAATATATCTCTTACTTAGATTTAATCAATTTATTAAAACTGTTGCTAAATAACCGATTTCATCACAGAGAAGATGAAGAAGTAAATGCAAAGTGGAGATAGGAACATGAAGTTGAATCCCGAAAATCGAATCATTATTGTTGAATCTAATCGAGAATACTAGAATTAAAATAATAATAAATATAATTATTACCTTCCAGCCGCACGTGCAGCCACGCTCTCGCCCATTCCTACAATTTCTATATCAGAGCGCTCTGCCAAAAGCCAAAGAAAATATAAATATAGATTGAAGTTTGATAGTTTATAAGAGAATTACAAATATAAACCGCGCACGATGAGAGTGGGATAGAACCTTATCACAATAACCGCTCCGTGACGTCATCCATCGCTGAAAGTACGGATAACAAAACAGTATTTTAGGTTAATCTACGTCACTGTGACGTCACCAACATGGCCGTCAATCCCATTGTCATCTTGCGCGATTTAAACACGGTGAGATTCATTAGACCACACTAACACCCAGGATAAAATCCCAGGGTATCAAAACAAAATCACCTACAGTAATTTGTGTACCTGCCGATTACTGACGAGGTTCTGGCAATCATACAAGTTCCCGATAAGCAGCATTCGCAGATTACTGGCAAAGAGTGGGTGTGTAATGCACCTCTTCCTACCCCTTTGGGTATAGGCGTGATGTATGTCTGTCTATCTGTCAATTTAGAAACTGAGGACTTCCATAAAATGAGGAGTTTCTCAATTGGACTGCATATTTTTTTTATGTTTGTTACCTCGGATTGAGTAAACCGATTTTGAATTTTTTTTTTTAAAGTTACTACTTCCAAAGTGGTCCCGTGTTAATTTTGTCCCATTCCGACATTATTTGGTCCCATTTCGGTCGTCATCTAGCTTAAATTAAGCTAATAAAAGTTTGAGCTATGGGACCTTAGACGACTCATAAACATACTTACATACCTATTTCTAAATACATATTTATCTAATTGAAAAATATCTAGTTCCTAAACAAATATTTGTGGATCACACAAATATCTGATTCAACCCGGGAGTCGAACAGGGTTTTTTTACAATTATTATATTAAGTAAAGTTAAGTCACTAACCTGTAGATACATAAATTTCTGGGATTTGGAAGTCATAAGTAATACGAAAGGCAAGAATACTGAAATGCACATTCAGGATTACAATATTACTGAGACCATAGCAGAAAATTTTTTCATGAAAAGCGGTAACAGTTAAAATCCTGAAAAAAAAAATACTTTGTTATGAAGGCTCTTGTAAGAAAATTATCTCTAGCAATTCCGCGGCCGCTCCCACGTCCGTTGCTGGGTGTCTCTGGTACGCATGCAAAAGGTATTTCTAATGGCTCTCTTTAACCTTGTTAAGAAAATATTAACTTCACCGTTAAGTAAGTAGTTAATTTATTCTCAAAGTGAAGTAATTTCTAATCTCGAAAAACGTAAAGGTTTTTCCATCAGACCATTTTCGAGAGGTGCAGCTAAGGCCCCGAACTAACAAGAAGGACTAGGCAGATGATTTATCCCTCGTTACAAAAGTTGAGCTCATATTTGAATAATGAAACGTCACTCAACTAATTAGATACTCAAAAGTGACGTTTGTGTTTGAAAAATTTAAGTTTAAGGGCTGCTCAAGTATTTAAATCAGCTCCTAAATAATTGAGTGACGTTTTAATATTCGGTCGTATGTCTATCTGTAGGTGCGCCGCGGGCAGGTGGGGTTGGCTTGTACTTCTAAGATTCAAAAAACTGACCAAGGGAGCGAAGCGTCGACATTTCGAGATCGGACAATTTTACTTTCGTCAGTCTCTCTGTCTGTGTGTATGTTCCGGGCTAGCAGCCACAGTTTTTATCCGAACTCCACGAACCTTGGCACAAGTGTTCGTTGATTTAATTGAAATTTTTCATCGTAAGCTCTTTTGATTTGGGAAAAATAGGGTAAATAACACAAAACCTGGTACAAGTATTTCTTTACATGAAACAATATTTTAATTGTTAGTTTTTTTTGACGGAGGGAAAATGGCAGAATAAAGCTCAAATAATGAATTTTGCGGGTTAACGGCCCGGCCCTATCTTCACGAAACTTGGCTTTGCCTAGAACGTTATTAGTTAATGTATTTCATCTCCATTTGCTTACTATGTAATTAATATATAAGTCGAGATATAATACTAATAGAAGATCAGTCTATGAGTCAGATATTATACAGTCATTACCATATACAATTCATATTGTTTTACTGACTCCAATACTTGGCACTATTATTCCGTTACTTATACTACAAAAACTGTTTTTAATGTTCGCGAGGTCTACTGTTCGACCATAGAGCGACCATTAGTATGCATTTATAGATAAATTAATACCATGGTACAGAACAAAACATCGTGTACACAAAATTGAGTGCATTCAGACCCACGACCTTAGGATAGTCACAAACCAATCGCTCCCGTATTTATAAATATTGTCAGTTTCGTGTACTTACTCAGGTACGGATAGAGCCCACTGTTGCGTCGCACTATTCACGTCTATTGGATCAAAACCAGCATTCTGTATAATTGCACTAACATTTCCGACTATGTCAATTATCATTCCTTCTGAAATAGATCGTCCCGGACCTAAAACCATTCAATTATAATTATAATAACATGGGTGGTTACTTGAGCGACTCAGAATAACATAGGGCAGGATACCTTACATATTAACAAGTAGTATGAACCATTAATATACAGGGGTGATCAGGGGGACCCGTGAGATTAGTACAAAAATCGTCAATCGGATTTTCTCGAGTGCGTCCGATTGAGCTAACTTCTTTTTTTATAGTTGTGGCTCCGTCATGCGTCGATGATTTTGCCAATGTCAAGGTAATGCTTGATAGTCCCGCACAGAAGAACTAGTTATTCCTAACTAGCACCAGGTGCAGGACAAGATAAGAATCACTGTTCGGTGTAAGTGAGCGTCTGGAACCCGCTTTTTAAGTAGCGCCAGAGATAACCTAAAAAGCGACTTGCCACGCGCTCCGCAAAAATCGAACTCCAGATTGAGCTAAGGGGGGTTTCATTACAAACTAACAGGTGTCAATTTTCTTACGACCCGGCCACGGGTTTCTGCGGCGGTGGTGGCGGCGGCGGTGGCGGCAGCGGAAATTCTCGCCTTTGCGGTTCGCTCGGCAATTTCCGCCAGTCACCTCGCCGGTCGCCGTTGCTCGTGGCATGGCTAGCACATTGTTATACTTTTGTTTCATTAGCAAGACGCTTTGGCGATCAATTCGCGCGAAATTTGCGGCGGCGAATGTCCCGTGGCCGAGCTGTTAATCTGCCAATATGACCGTAACCTAAGGAGGGTATTTAAGGAGGGTAGCTAAGTTACAAAAACAATCGCGTCCTGGATTTACTCTAGCGCAGTCGCTAGTAAACTTACCTGAATTTTGAGGCTGGAGCGCCTCGGCACTGATGCCTGCAATCAGGATGGCGAAAACGAATAGGTACTGCATCTTGATCAACTATTCCCCTATAAATACAAATGTAAAAGTATGTTTAGCAAAAATGTATGACCTTAGTATTTTTAGTATCTTAGGTATCAGATTTTAGTACATTTTATCAATTTGAAATTGCAATTTGGCTAACTGCTAATAGAAATTCATCACAAGGAAAGCTGTATACATATTTAATATAAACCTCCCTCTTAAATAAATCTATCTATTATTCAAAACTACATTAATTTGTGTTTAAAAGATAAGCGAACAGATATAGGAAACGACTTCATTTATACTATGAAAAAAAATCATACAAAATGAAACGCTTTCAAAGGATATTCATGACAAAAATATTTTTGACAATTTAATATATTTTCTGAACTTATATTTTAAATTACCAAAAGTGTCGTTTATGCAAAATAAAGTGTTAAAATTACATAATATATTGATATTTCGCTCGGACTGTAGAGAGCTGTTGGATATTTATTTATTATGAAGTTAGGTTATGAAGTTTCTATATTGCCTGGCAAGCGGCAATAGGCGTGCCCCCTATTACGTGGGACCAAAAACTTACTGGCAACGAGTGGGGGTGTAATGCACCTCTGCCTACCCCTTACCATGTATGATGTATGTCTGTCTGTCTGTCAGATTATTCGGGGTAAAATTTTAAAGTTACACCTTCTATCCGTGGTCTGTTGCTAGCATGTATAAATGGCTACTTACCTTGCCGAGGTTTAATAAAAATAACAGATCGGAACTGACATCAGTAGTATTTATACATGTTATATAGTATTATCTTAGTAGCCCCGAATATATTTCTAGATTAGTATAAAGATTATTGTAAATACATAATTGATGACATGATATTTTAACAAATCAGTAAAGATAACGCCTAATCCTAGGATACCTACGAATTTCGGCTCTTAAAGCCTTTTAATCTTTTATAGTGACAGAGCTTACTTAGCTTAGTTGGTTAATTTTTGGGCATAAAATCAATTTATGCTACCTACATGAAAACATTTAAATTTTTCCCCGTTTAAGTATTGTACCGTGTGAATCCAATACACTGTATCTACAGTTATACGTAGGTCACACTATAAGTTTTGCGTAACTTAAAAAAACAACATGTTAAAACCAAAATATTATGTTTATTGCTATTCTAAATACTCTCCTTTACATTTTAAACATTTTTTCATGCGATCGAACCATTTTTTAAAACAGGAGGACCACAGATCTGAAGGCATATTTTCTACGTGCTGATTGAACGCTATCACTGCCTCTTCGGAAATGGTAAAAGTGAAACCTCTCATCAAATCTTTAATTTTGGGGAAAATACAGAAATCACAGGGTGCTTGGGTACATTGGTGACGAGACGGATGACCCTGTGATGGGTGACGAGTTGTACTTTTTCGGAAGCTATAAATATATGACTTTGTTTTGTTGGCCGTGTGTGAAGAAGCGTTGTCATGATGTAGGAGAACGCGGTTTTTGGGTCATCTTTCGCGAACTTTTTCTAACACCCTGGGTAAACAAATGGTAACATACCACTCGGCATTAACACTCTTTTGATCTTCAAGTGGAATTGTACAGATGGGACCCGTAGCTGAGAAAAAAAACGCGATCATTTTTTACCAACGTTTCTCGCCAGCCTCACTTTTGTTGGCTTGTTCTCATTTTCAAACACCCATTCACAAGATTGCTGTTTTTTTTCGGGTTCAAAACAATAAATCCACGTTTCGTCTCCTGTGACAATGTCATAAGCAGCATTAGAATGTCCGTGGTCGTACTTCAGTAGCATCTGTGAGCACCATTCCACGCGAGCCCGCTTCTGCTCCGGTGTCAGTTCATGAGGGATCCAACGACAACAAAGTTTCCGAACTTTCAATTCTTCGTGTAAAATTTTCTGGATTTGACTCATACCAATCCCCAATAGTCCTCGAATTGTCTCATAGGTAATCCGCGGGTTTTCTTCAATTAACCGCTTAACAGTAGCCACATTATTTTCGTTGACGGCAGTTGAAGGCCGCCCTTCACGAAATTCGTCGTGTGAAGAAACTCGACCTCTCTCAAATTCAGCAAACCATCGCCTCACGGTGCTCAAACAAGGTGCTTCTCTCCCAAAAGCGTTTTAAAGACGAGCGGTACAGTCTTGCGGAGAGAGAGAACTTTTAAAATCATAAAAAATCATCGCTCTAAAATCTTTTCGACTTAATTCCATTTTCGTTGCATACGTAGAACTTTGATGTGTGATAAAAAACAAATTTTTTTTTTATTACTAAGAAGGTTGCAACGTTGAAGAAAATATAACATTCGAAATTCAAATAGTTCCGATTAGCTAGAAGTGCAAAACTTTTAGTGTGCCCCATGTAGTGTTTTGAATAAACAGCTCTTTTGATTCCTTTAAGCCTGTTTCATCGTACCACTTTCCCAGTTTTTTTACGTTGTATGAAAAGTTCTTCGCGATTTCCACCAATGAATAGAGTGATTCTCAAGGAAGGTTTTTGTGTATGTATTTGTAATGCAGGCGAAGCCGCGGGCTTCAGCTAGTTAATAAAATACTATTTTATATACAAGCATTTATTTTCATAATTAAACACAACTTTGCAAACATTCAATAATGCAATCATAGCACTAATATTATTTAACTTACTCGAATCACTATTAGAGTTGGAAAAGATAAAGAATTATAAATAATAGTACATACAGAAACTGTCGTAGGCCATCTCGTGCCGTCTACAGCTTAGGCCTAGCCTTTATTTATTATTTTACATTAACATTATATCAAAAGCAGAGTATTTAAGCCAAGTGATTGTAAAGCAACATAAGCCTACAGTTTATTTGTGAATTTTAAATAACAAAAACGTCTCAATAAGAACGGTCTTTACGGGATAGACCCGCCGTCCTTACAGAAGCAGGCTACAAGGGTTGCGTGCTGCTGGGCCTTTACCCCACAGCACGCAACCAGAATCACTCACCGACGCGGGATAAAACCCAACCCCAATGACGCGGTATTTTCATCCCAACAAAACCCCCGAAGAGATAAAAAAAAACGCTCTTTAATTTAAAAATAAAAACACTTTTACAGTAAGTTGTGATATTATACATAGTGCATTATGAAGAAGAAATGTTCCGATTATGTGTGGAAAATAATATACGGCAAATACTCTACACGGCTCTGATGACTATTCCATGATAATGGAAAAATTTGTTCTTCATAATCACTATCACTACACATTATTAAACAAAGTCACCCGTCCGTATGTATACTTAGATCTCAAAAACTACGCAACAGATTTTGCGATTATGCTGTTTTCACCAACGAATATAGTGGTTCTCAAGGAAGGTTTTAGTGTACATAATTTGTCAAGCGCGTGAAGCCGCGGGGGCACCGCCTAGCCGATAAATATCACAACTGACTTTAAAAAAGCTTTTTTATTTACAAATTAAAAAAGCGACCTTATTGGGCACCCTGGGACACCTATTAGTTTATACTTTCTATTATGATCGGCGCTTTATAGAACCTTTAATAATACTTAAACACTTACTTCACTGATTTATTAAGATACCCTGGGATTTCATAATCAGTGAAATAAGTGTACAAACGAGTCTGTTCATAATGTATTAACAAACGTCATAGTAATAATTCTAAACTATGCGCGAGTTTCCACTTGGAATAATTTTCACGATTTCTTACCACATGGGAACCTATTATCGCAATATAATGTAGCCTAATTAGGTATATTGGTGTTCACGTAAAAATACCGCGGGGCGAGAGTGAAGGTTTGTTTGCGCATCGGTACTATCGCTCTTACTCGCTATTACCGCCATATAGATCAATAAATTGTCAATACTGTTCAGCTTGAAGGTCAGCTTTTTTTATATGACTCTCAATATATCTCCGTTGCAAATCTCATCTATGTGGCTACAATGTTACACTTTACTGGACGTTATGCCTAAACTTAATCCCCTAACTTTACCTCTTGTACAATAGAAAGGGTTGTTCTTTCACTGCCACGGCTCAAAGTTTAAAGTTGAACCCAATGTGTGGCCGCGGCTTAAGAGGCAATTGAGCGAGAATGTAATATTTGATCTGCTTCTGTTCTGTACACAACCATTTTCATCCCGTTTGTTTATATGACAGCAGCGTACTTACATAACAAGAAAGTCAACAAATATTTTGTTTTAATTCTTATTCAGTAAGACAACATGAGAATGAAGGTACGGGCAAACTCGTCCTTCACATACGACGCATAACACGCATTATGACATATGAATCGGATCTGGCCTATACAATTTGTATGGTAATAAACACACTGGTCATTCACCACGCTGTCTCACGCGTCACCGCGTCAGATTCGCGTGTTCCCATGCTATCCCACGCTTACGTCCTGTCACACACGTTTAAAGTGTCATAGCGCGTAGATAACGTAAACGTCAGATGTCGTAAGACGTAGGACCAGTGTGTCGCTGTTTCCCACGTCGTGCGGCAACTGCGGCATACGTCGTATGTGAAGGACCAGTGTGTATCAAGCTTAATTTTAAACTTCTGTATCAGTTGAAAAGTATTATCAATTTTGATCAGAAACTAGACCAAAAGGCTGTTAGGTGAATTATTAAGTCTTTATACCGTTGTAAAGTAAGTGAACTACGTTATTTAATATTCACAAATAAATAATGCAAGCTTTCTGCAAACTGTTGCAAAAAGGTTTTCGAACATTAAAATTTTATATAAAAAAATAGTTTGGAATCAATATTTTATTGTCATAGCAAATTATGCAAGTTAATAAACATTTTATTTGATTGTTTGTAAAATTATTACATTTAACTTTTTTTATTTGTAAATAGAAATGTGAATTCTAGTTCAAATAATTTAACGTCTCCTTGTATTTGAGAGAAAGTTTATTATTTATAGGTAGGTACTTACTGTTGTTTGATGGTACTTGGTACATTATAGGGACACTTGACTAATAAATTTGAATATTAACAGCATTATTCACACAGTTCACGAGGCGTAAGCTAAGCTTTGCATTTGTGTGAGTGCAGTGTACGTGAACATATATAGGACTTGTTTTACACACACGTGTGTTGTACACACAGCTACACACTGCTTTTTTACTCTACTTTTCGTGACCACTCACACAAATGCAAAGCTCAGCATAGGCCTTGCGAACTATACCGATTGTCATAAAATAAGTATTAAGAAGTCAAAATGTGAATTCATATTGAACAAACAAATGTAATTTGTGAATATTTTTCTTTATGTCCTATCTTGAAACAATCAAATAAAAATCTATTATTCTGTACTCCCTTTCAAATGTCCTTATGAACAGCATAGGTGCAATTCACTGCAAAACTGCACCGCGGAGTGACTGTCGCGGAATATTTTATGCACTGCATAGGTTGTTAATTATTATGCAATCCGTACATGCACTCGGCTGTTATGTACGGAATTGCACCTATGTATAATGTGTAGGAGCACTGCGACACACGTTCTGCGACGATGCAGGGGATTGCACCCTGTGACATTCGAAATAAAAAATATATAGCTAATACGATTATGTTGTTTTATTTTTTTTTCGTTCAATAACAAACTGTCCTCTTTTAGTAATTGCTTCTCATTTGGCACTACGCTGAACGCTGTCATCGGATTTAAATTAAAAAAAAGTCAATAATGCAGTGCAGGCGAGAAACAAGCATCACTAGAACTACAGTATTTTCTATGTATCAATATATATAAAAGTGAACAATAGGCACTATATAGGTTAACATACGCAGATTTTAAAATAAGCGTAATCCGTGAAATATCGAACATGTAACTAGAGACTTGGATACTGTTACTATACACTAACTAACATAGCGAACAAAACAACCGCACATATAAAATGTACAGTCGTAAACATGTAGCCTATTCAAACATACAACAGAAGCTCCAAAAACTACGAAAAATTACATTTAACTTCTATATCTCATAGGTATCGTCTTTCACAACAGATTTTAATATTTTTTTTCGATATTTACGATTTAGGCATCCGCTTGATGAACCCATTATTAAAGAACTTAGGGCTACACGAGTTCCTACAATATACTAACATTCATTTTATTTACATCAATGATAATTATATATTTGATTGTCTATACGGCTGTTACGAGAAAACTTAATTGTACGTTACTGTACTAAATTGTTTGCTCTCGCGTTGCAAAGATTTTCCTACCATCCACCAATATTTGAAAGCTGAACCGCTCTGCACTACATTTTCTACTACTAAATTGTGTATCCCTAATACATTTAGTATAGTTACTACTTTCTGTACATTATACTTGTGATTGTGTGTGTTGCCTATACATTAGTATTCGACACTATTCTTAGCCACAGTGTCATTGTATTCCTCAAGTATTGCTTTACTTGTTTCTAGTAAAACTTCTTTCTTTACAATGTCCTTTGCTTAGATTTTTACATTCCACTTTGTCACTTTCGATGATTAATATCAAACGATTATAACACGTACAACTTTCTAATATTGGTCCGCTACAGAGTTGTGAAATGATCTAGCTTATATTTTACTTAATGTCTAAGGTTAGAATGAACTTTATATACCTATGCCTTGCGTGATATGTTTTGCGTTTTAGGCGAGTTAAAGCTAACATTTTTAATTATTTTACTCATAGTCCCCGCTATTATAGACTTCCATTACAAACCGTAGACTCTAAATCTGTTTGCCCTTAGCTTTATGAAGACAAAGTTGACTTTCATGATTACATCACCCATGTGGCAATAATTCTTTATCCTACAAAAGATATGTAGAGACTTATAGATAGTATTACGAAATTACACCTACCAGTAATCTATAATTTGTTATTAACAATTGATATGTTCTTGGAGTAAGAACTCCCTTTTAATATAATAATATATATGTTAAGATTTAAACAATATTTATGCACCTTATATTTAACTATTGAACTAAATAGATATCTAGACGAATATTAATGGACTCAGCAATTCAACACTTGAGGTGGCTTACAACTAAAATAGTCTAGATTATAAAAATATTCCAGAACTTTTTGATGGCAACATTATTAAATTAAACATTATTAAATAATTTCTACATGAAATTAAATAAAGAAATCCTAAAAAAGCTCTCTTGCTAACAATAGGGGCTCAAACTATTTCAAAAACATTTCTAACGACCATATACTCGTAACATGATAGTTATAATGACTAAACATTCAATCAAAGATACTCGTCGCCAGAATATTAGAAAATTGTCCATTTACAAGTTAATTTGTTCGTCATATCTGTACAGTCTGCTTAGCTAACTCTTAAGAAAATCAATTAGATTTATGTCTCAAGTTTTAATATATGAATACTTATATTACATAATAATAAAACCAACCAAACCCATTTACATAAAAAAAAATCAATAGAAAGATAAAGTAATAAATTTAAATTTTAAACTATAATATTAATACATATACACATCAGCATTCATATTGAACAGTTTGTTTGCAGAATCATCAAGTCTTGTTCTCATAAGATTCTTCTTAGTAAAGTCGTTTAATAGAAGCATTTAATGATCAATAGCACAGGCTAAATGCACATAACGTACTTGAACAATGTGCTCTGAGCCAAACCAGTGATTACTGCGATTGTTAAGCCAAATAACTCGTGAGTAAATTTGACTGGCTGTGCACTATTTGTACAATTTTTCGGCGCTTCTGGCTTATCTGAAATGAAAAAATTAATCCTTATGATAAAAACCTGAAAATCTAAAAACAACAATAATATAAATGAGCTGTGTATTTCTAGCAAATTCAAACACACAAAATTGAAAGATGAAAATAAAACTATATAAACAAGTATTTTACGAAAATACGCAAAACTACGTAGAAACATAGCTACTTACTAGTAGCAGACATCAATTGGGGTATATATTTCTGCCAGAAGGCGCATTCTTTTACGCGAAGACCGTGACCCACAACACTTGAGTTCACTGCTAAGGACAAGTACTCTCTGCCACTCGTGGTGTGCACTGGCCAATGAATTTTCGTGGAGTCGCCATTTGGATTCATTGATGGATTTCTGAAACATGGAAATCATTATAATTTTAATCACATGCTGAAATAATATTAACTAAGTAAGTTCAGATGTATAAAATACTGTGTTTTAATAAATTATTCATTGTGAGAGAGCATCTACATTGCCGAACACTCGATCTCAAGTGCCTGCGCTTAAGCATCATTAGAAAATAAATAGTTGAATAGTAGATTTAGGTATTATGATGCATGGAAATTCACTTGAGTCCCCAGAGTCTAAATAAATCTATAAAATATGCCGTGCAAATAGACTATGAGTTTACAATGTAAATCAACAGTTCAAAAAATCTTGATAAAATAGTGATAAAGAAAATTTCTTACCCGCTTCTAGCAAAATTCGCCCAGTATTTCATCAACCGCTTACTAAATTCTACTTCTTCTGGTGAGTAATTCTTTCCTGGATTAAGTGGTTCTCCAAACACATAATTAATTTCATCAGCGTGCATGACTCCAGTCCACGAAGGCCAAGGATTATTCTTACTTCGATGTTTATAATAATAATTAAACACATTGTTGCCAGTCTCAGTATAACGATGAGCAAACTCGTTGACTCCACAAGTGAAATGGTAATCACCCACCATTTTGTCTAGAGCATTGCGATTTTTCACAGGATCATCTGGGTTCAACCAGTCTGTATATTCATAAACAATAGCTTGACGTGCTACATCTGACACATAAGGGTTCAACTCTCTAACAGCCTGCATAAACTGTTCTCTAGTTATTCCCACGTTTTCTTCTTTGGGAAATAACTCTGTCAAGTAATATAAAATGAAATAATAACCTTCGTCTGTATTCGATCCCATGAGCAGATTGGTCTTTTTAAAGTTTTGATGAGCCAAAGATCGAGAAGGTAATTCATCAAGAAAAGATCCATCGATAATAGGAACAAAAGGGAATTCGCATATACCCAAGGTGCCCCATTCATTGTTTACTAATTCATCGGCACTCTTTTTCCTTAAACATTCAATCATAGGTTCCATATCCGTCTTTGAATGAGGGCAGTGCACTGCTTCGGCAAGACGAATGCCACGCAATACGCTCTCGTCCCTAGAAATGATAGCCCAAGGTACTGTAGCTGCTCCAGACTGCATTATCGCTTGAGAAAACATATTTCTCGACAGTGGAGATAACAAATGTAAAGATACAGAAACAGCTCCAGCTGACTCACCAAATAAAGTTATATTGTGTGGATTACCTCCAAAGTACTCGATATTATCTTTCACCCATTGTAATGCCATCAGCTGATCGAACAAACCAGCATTTCCTGGAACATCGGGTGTGTCAAAAAATAGAAAGCCGAGAGACGCAACTCGATACTGCATTGACACGTAAACTATTTTCTCTTCAGATACTAGTATTTTAGGATCATAGATATCCAAAGTAGCTGTTCCAGAGTAAAAGCCACCTCCAAATACCCATAACATTATTGCTGCGTTTTTGGGTCTCGGTCTGGGTGTCACTATATTTATATAGAGACAATCTTCTTGCATATCAGTATTTGGATTCCACATATTCGCGCCAGGAAAATCTCCAAATACGGTATCTATAATTTGGACACATGTGTGTGGCAGTGTTGTGGTATTTAATATCTCATCACCCCAGCTCTCGACCGGTCTAGGGTGTCGGAATCTTAAATCTCCTAAAGGTTTTTGTGCATAAGGGATACCGAACCACGCGTCGACTTTTTTCCCTGTTGCAGCAGTGAGTGTTATTCCTCTGACTTTACCCTTTCTAGTGCGGATGATTAAAGGGTCTTCATCTTCAGGACCAAGCTGAGGCTCATCTGCCATGAGCTCTTCCTCAGTAGCCCGCTCATGGTTTGAGTACAACCTTTCGTCATATTTAGCTCTTTTTGAGGAAGTTTCCGCGTCGGCAAATTTCGCTCGTTTGGAGGAAGTTTCATGGTCTTCAAGTCGGGGTAAAATAGTATCTAATTCCGGATTGTATCGGACGGCTTCGCCATGTCCCCGATAAGGCTGGGGTGGTGCCGGTGCAGGGAAGTGCTGGGGGTGGTCGGGTGCGTGGTGCCGCGCGCGGTGCTCGTGAGGTCCGGCGAGTGCACGCGCCGTCAGCGCCGTCAGCGCTGCCAACACCACGCGCATAACGCCGCTCCACCCGCTCCCACTTAATCACACCTGGAATTCATTAAAAAAATGGGTTACATTTATTTTGTACTTTCATGGATTCACTTTTCGGACTATTGCCAGACAATTAGGGTTGCTATAGATACATTAAAGTAATTATTAGAATATACATCACATTATTCTGGTTCAAATACTTGAAATAAAACGAAGCACCTTCAGTGGAGAGTTGTTTGTATTTACAAATGAAATGTAAATACAATCGGGCTATACTTTTTTAATATTGGTATTGGAAAATTAATTCTCTAGAACCGAAAGCAGATCATAGTTGATTGTATTTATATTTTTTATTTATTGTATTGGAAGGCTTTTAGCGTAGTTTCTACTTAATTTATCAATCACATCAAAATGAACATCAGTAAATTAGACATTAGGTAATTGTTTTTGCTTTGTGCGAGATTCTAATAGACATCAACATCTCTAGGTCCCAAGTTATCCATGGAGGGGAGGTTGACGCGGTGCACCTTCTGACATACAGTCGAGCTTCTTACAAATATTCTCTATGTGCTCCGAAACGGCAATAAGCTCGCCTCTTATGCCCAAACAAAGTGGCTTTAAAACTACGCAGGATTTTGATGCGGTTTTCACCAATGCATAGAGTACGGTTCTCGAGGAAGGTTTTTGAGTATATAGTTTCTCAAGCGGGCGCTATCTATAGCACAGCCTATCTCTATAGATTTTTTGCATAAGTATTGACGTTAATACGTGTTAATTTATAACCTACGCCAGGCCTATGTCACAAGACTAAAAATCGCAAAAAGTACGTGACGTCAGCAACAACTTGAAGTTGTAAGTCAGTAAGGGTTGTCTCTTGTTTGTGATACGGCATTAACCATAGAGTTGATATTGTGGCATTAACGTCATAATTATTGGTCAAATTATCCTGGTACTTTCCTGTCAACCCTAACGTTCGAATTATGTTCTATGTAAACAAAAGAATGTGCTTTAATTAACGTCGGAGTGCAAGTTCTGTATGTAAGTACTATTCCCTATTCTGTGCCTACACGAACAAATACAAAGTTGATTTCTCAAATTTTCTTGTAAAAATGTTCGTATTCTCCTAAAGTAATTCGTAATGTCGTTATTTAGCATAATAATCTTTAAACACTGACAGAGCAATGGCTTGAGGCGTCAACCAATCACAATTATGGCCCAATTAAATGCTGTCCAAGGCCACATAGACGACTGATAGCCAGGGCTGTCACGTTGCCACCACTCACCGCCGCCTTTTGAATTGCAAATAAACCCTATCTGCATCGAGGTTGGCCTTCGGACACGCAATCGAGCGATATCACGGACTTCGCTATAATTTAGAGGAATTGGAGTGTTCTTAAGACATTTTTATTCAACAAAATGTTCATCTCTACTATAAAACTGTATAAAAAATTATCAGGACATTAATAACTGGGAATATCTTATATGATGACATTCTTTTTTCCCGATATGTAAACAACACAGAAACATTCGTTCAGTAACTTTAGATATTAGCATAATGTGTGCATACAGACAAACACTGTCTCTACGGTTTTATAGATAGATATACCCGGAATTCTGAAGGTATGGTATTATCGATCCTGGCTATAGACATTAGAGTTTCGGCCGAAAGGTGTCGTGTATAGACGGTTCCGCGGCATGTTACCTTACCCGACTTTTTTGTGGCGCCCGGCGGACTTTGACCACCTCTTTGGTCTCTGCGGGGGTTGGGTCGGGATGAGAATCCCGCGTCGTTGGGGTAGGGTTTTATACCGCGTCAGTGAGTGAATCTGGTTGCGTGCTATGGGGCAAAGGCCCCGCATCCGATCATGGAGGTCGATGGTCTTGGGCGTAGATGAGTCTGCGGCGGCCTCGCCGCTGACTACGGAACTCGGCGGGGAGGGCACGCTCCCTCTCCCTCTCGGCCGCCTCCTTCGCGAGCACGACTTGCTCGCAGAAGGACACGGCCGCGTTCCACCTACTCCCGCTGGAGACCATGGCTTGAAGCATGGTCTCCAGCGAGAGGGTATCCATGCCCAGACCCACTACGAGGTCCCGGCGCTGACTCGCCCACGCTGAGCACTCCACCAACGTGTGGAGTGCGGTGTCGTCGTCGGAAACCTCGCAGTGTTGACACCGGGGTGTGACCTCACGATGGATGCGAAACAGATAGCTACCGAAGCATCCATGCCCGGTAACGATCTGCGTCGCACGATACATGAGGTCTCCATGCTGCCTCTGTAGCCAATCGTCCATGATCGGTCTCACCACCGCGATGATGGTGGCACCCCACTTGGGTTGCTCAAGTCGCACCCTCCATGACTCCATGAGATCCTGTCGGAGTTGGGACCGCCGGTCATCGATTTCTCGAGACGCAGGCCTGTGGTCCCGCTCCAGCGCCTCCTTGCGCCATTGGAACAATGACGCAAGGGCTCTCGCTTCCAGGTCCCATGGAGGGGTCCCGGCTAGGAGACATGCAGCCTCTCCGGAGATCGTGCGGTAGCCCCTTATTGTTTTGACGGCCAACGTCCTCAACGGTCTGTTAAGGAGCGTTGAGTTGTTGGCCGTCAACCGCGCCGCCCATACGGGAGCCCCGTATAGGGCCATACTCCGCACGATCCCCAGGTACAGTCTCCTGCAGGAAGCGTTGGGTCCCTTTAGGTTGGGCATCAGTCGCGAAAGCGCGACCGATGCCTGTGTCACCTTGGGGACCAAACTTCGTAAATGTGGTCCGAAGTTCCATCGGCTATCAAGTACGATCCCTAGATACTTCATCGAGGGCTTGATGCCGATGCTAACGCCTCCCACATTTATGCTGGAACCTTCAGGTGGACCGTTCCGAGGTCTGTGAAAACACAGAACCTCGGACTTGTGCAAGGCCACCTCCAGTCCCAGCCGCCGTATCCGACCCACGACTTGAGCAACACCCGTCGTGACCTTGAGTGCTGCCTCCTGGTACGTTGCACCCCGCGCCGTGACGAGGGTATCGTCGGCGTAGCACGTTACGCCGACGCCCTCAGGCAACGCACCCCGCAGCACCCAGTCGTAGCCGATGTTCCACAGAAGCGGCCCCAGGACCGACCCCTGCGGAACACCGCACGACACATCTCGCCGAGCTAGCCCGAGCCAGCTGGGGAAAGCTATGGCCCTCTCCGAGAGATAGGCCCCGACAATACGACGGAGGTAGAGAGGCGTTTCGTGATACACGAGCGCCTCCCTAACGCAGCTCCATGGCAAGGTGTTGAACGCGTTGGCGATGTCAAGAGACACCGCCACCACCACCCTGCCCTGCGAGACTGCTTCCTCCGTCAGGCTCCTGACGCGCATGATCGCGCTCACCATGGAGCGTCCCCGACGGAAACCGTACTGGTTGTCCGCCAGGTCTGGCCCCACCGTCGAGAGATGCTCGACGAGGCGTTCCGCGATTTTTCGCTCAAAGAGCTTACACACCTCGTCGAGCAACACGATCGGCCGGTATCCAGACGGTGAGTCCACCGGCCGCCCCGCCTTACGGATCAGGACCAGTTTCCCCGTCCTCCACACCTTGGGAAACTGGCCCCTTTCGAGGCATGCGCTAAAGAGCCCCATCAGTCGAGGCCCGAGTTCTTCGAGGGCCAGGACCCATGCACGGCCAGGAATGCCGTCGGGTCCGGGGGCAGTGATTTTCCGGCGTTTAAGCCGGAATACTGCCGCACCTAGCTCCCCCACCCTGACTTCGGGTACGTCGTCTTCACTGATGCTATCCGCGTCGGGCAGAGACGGAGCCATGCGCGGAGGGACGTACTCCTCCGCGCTCGTCGGAAACAGGGAGCCCATGACCCGCTCCAGCTGCTGCGGCTGGAGACTCTGGGTCAGTGGGGGCGCCCTAGGTCGGAGTTTCTCCCTGACCTGTAGGTACGGGCGCCCCCATGGGTTCTGCTGCAGGGTCTCCAGGAGCTCCTCGCGGGCCGCCGTCTTGGCCCGCTTTATTGTCTCCTGGAGATTACCTTTAGCCTCCCTGTAAGCCTGATAAAGCTCCGCCTCTCGGGTTGCCGCGTCGTCTGGGCGGCGATGCCTCCGGCGAAACCTGGTGTACTGGCGGCGGGCGGAGATGCATGCTGCGCGCAGCTGTGCAATCTCCGGCGACCACCAGTACACCTGCTTCCTTGCCGGTCTGGGTGTAGCCCTAGGCATCGCCACATCACAGATTTGCGACATGGCTCTCCTGAACCACTTCGCCTCGGCATCCACATCGGCAGGCCGGTCCGGTGCCGGAATCCAGGCCTGCACGATGGAAGCCTCCAGGAGAGCCTCCCGATCCAGATGGTGAAGTGCCCAACGCGGATCCGGGGGATTTTCTACCGGCTGTGGGAGGTCAGGTGGGGGGACGACATCGAATCGGATGTACCGATGGTCCGAGTGCGTCTCCTCACCCTCCTCCACGTGCCGGCCAGTAATACGGGCGGCGAGGGCAGAGGTCGCGAACGATACGTCCACGACCGAGCTGGTCCCCCGCCGCCAGAAGGTGGCGACATTCCCCCGGTTGAGGACCTCCAGACCACGTGTTCTGGTCCAGTCCTCAAGAAGCCTCCCCTTGTCCCTGGTTTCCCGGGAGCCCCACGCCTCACTCCAGGCGTTGAAGTCTCCCAGGAGCAGGACAGGGCGAGGACGGCACGCAGCGAAGACGACGTCGAGCTCAGTGAGCCATAGCTCAAACTGAGTCTCGTCCAGTATCGGCGAGATGTAGGTGGCCACGACTGCCAACCCATCATATTCCGCCGCAACACGCCCGCGGCCCCTTGCAATGATAGCAAGGCGCGAGTTGCCTGCGGCGGACCCCCCGAAGATAAAACAGGCCGAGCCGTCCTCGTCCACCGGGCTTCCCGGATGGACGTAGTACGGCTCGGTGACCACGGCCAAGTTTATGGACCACTGCCGGATACTCTGGTACAGAAGATCCTGAGCAGCGCGGCAGCGGTTCAAATTCACTTGCAGGATGCGGATATGGGCGTCAGACATTAATGGACGTCCATATCAGCATCCCGCCGAGAAACATCTGGCCGTGCAGTAGCGGCACCCCCACCGCTCTCAGCGGACGGACGAGGCTTTGGCCTCGAGGCGGCGCAGGTTGTGCTGCCGACCCGGTGGTCCGCAGTTTTGCCCTCCGCCTCGCATCTAAAGCAGCGAGGCGGGGCATCACAGGCACTTGCCTTGTGACCGGGCCGGCTGCAGCGGAAGCACCGATCGCCCACGGTGACTTCCGCTGTGCACTGCACTCCGACGTGCCCCACCACCATGCACCGGAAACATCTGGTTTCCCGGGCACGAAGGAGGTGCACCTGCGCCTTTAGGAAGCCCCCTACGAGGAGGCTTCGTCCGACCGTCACTTTCAGTGCCGCCGCGACGGGGCACTGGACGACTGTCATGCCATGACCAGTGGAGCCGAAGGAGATGTCTCCAGCCTTCACCTGGTCACGGGGGCAGCTGCCCGCCTCCACGACGGCGGAGATTACTTCCTCCGTCGTGGCCGCGTCATCCAGACCCGTGATGCGCAATGCAGCGCATTTGGTGGGCCTGGTGACGCGGATGGCTTCTGCGTCCAGCGCGTCCCTAAGCTGCGCTGCTAGGGCGTCAGCTTTAGGGCCGCTGGAGGCGCCGGAGACCTCGAGGAAACGAGCCCCGGTGCGTGTCGTCTTGCACCGGAGACCCCCCTGGATATCGAGGGCTGAGAGGTTGACTGAGGACTTCACGGTCCTCAGGACATCAGCGTACCCCACACCCCTCTCCACACCCTCCGTCGTCACCGTAAGGACGACAGCTGTGGAGCGAGGAGCGCGGGGCCTCTTCGGCGCGTTCGCCGCGGCGGCCTTGGCCACTTTCTTGGCCGCTTTCTTGGCGGTTCCGGGCGGTACGCCCGGTCCTCCAGGACCGCGAGGCGCCTCTCGATCGCCGTCAGGACCTGTACCATAGTCGGCACAGGCTGTGGCGGCGATCCGGGCGCCGTGTTGGGCACCGTGGTGGGCGCCATGGTGGGCGCCGTGGTGGGCACCTTTTTGGACGCCGTGGTTGGTGCCGTCGTGGGCGCCTTGGTGGGCGCCGTGGTGGGCGCCGTGGGTGACGCCTTCTTCGGCGCTGGTCCAGCGGTCGGAGGAGGAGGTGGCAGCATGGGACCGGGAGGCGCCTTGACCACCTTGGTCAAGTCAGCGACCTCCCGCCACAGGTCATCCATCTGCTTCCTGGAAGCAGCGAGCTCCGCCTCCAGGCTCGTCACCTGCTTCCGGAGCCTCGCCTCCTCCTTGGTGACGCTCCGCGCGAGGAGCTTGTTGAGGGAAGATTGGGCTTCATCCACCAGTGAAGCCACAATCTTCCTCCTCCCCGCCACGTTCCTGTTGCCCCGCATGGCCGCGTTCATGCGGGCAAAAACGTCATCAACTCCCGCGCGGGCGGCCCACCGATTTCCCGGCGACTTCGCTGGGACAGTTGGACCGAGGACGATGGAGGAGGAGTTGGCGGCCGCCTTCTGTACGCGTCGAGACGCGTAGGCACCGTCTTGACCGGCACCTCCTCCTCCGAATCGCTGGAGAGGAGGGACCCCCACCCAGAGCAGCTGGTGCTACGGTCGCGTGGCGGCCCCCCCTTCGCAGAAGAGCGGCCCTTCTTCTTCACACTGCTGGGAGCTGACCCATCGTCAGTCCCAGCAGCATCAGTTCCTTGGGGCGTCGACATCGCGCTGCAGCTAGGCGGCGCGGCGCGAGCCCTCAAATCAATTTGCATCGGAGTCCGTGATGGATGCGTAAAGTCGTCGGTTGATACTGCCCGGGAAAGGGTAGTATCGGGACCGGGGGTATCGTCGGGTTCACTATTCATAATGATCACAATTTTTATTGGCACCAAGTTCAGACTAAATACGTTCGGTCACCCAACTTGCCACTGCGTTACCGTGGTCAAGTTGGGGTCCAGGGCGGACGGCGAGGACGTAGTATCTAATCACTTGGGGCCCCGCCCCTACCTTACCCGACTAAACAAAAGAGAGTTAAGTGCTCGTTAATATAAGTTATATTGTAGGTATTTTTAGTTTTAAGGTATGTAGGACCGTAGAATAAGTTAATTACTATCTGTAACTTTTCTCGTGTAGTCTGAATTCAAAATTCGGTCTCGAACAAAACCTGCTCCTGCGAATGCTTGATTTTTGAGTGAAAAAATCATGAAAATCGGTTGGGTAGTTGTCGAGAAACTTCCTCCGTCGTGGCCGCGTCATCCAGACCCGTGATGCGCAATGCAGCGCATTTGGTGGGCCTGGTGACGCGGATGGCTTCTGCGTCCAGCGCGTCCCTAAGCTGCGCTGCTAGGGCGTCAGCTTTAGGGCCGCTGGAGGCGCCGGAGACCTCGAGGAAACGAGCCCCGGTGCGTGTCGTCTTGCACCGGAGACCCCCCTGGATATCGAGGGCTGAGAGGTTGACTGAGGACTTCACGGTCCTCAGGACATCAGCGTACCCCACACCCCTCTCCACACCCTCCGTCGTCACCGTAAGGACGACAGCTGTGGAGCGAGGAGCGCGGGGCCTCTTCGGCGCGTTCGCCGCGGCGGCCTTGGCCACTTTCTTGGCCGCTTTCTTGGCGGTTCCGGGCGGTACGCCCGGTCCTCCAGGACCGCGAGGCGCCTCTCGATCGCCGTCAGGACTTCTGTACCAGTCGGCACAGGCTGTGGCGGCGATCCGGGCGCCGTGTTGGGCACCGTGGTGGGCGCCATGGTGGGCGCCGTGGTGGGCACCTTTTTGGACGCCGTGGTTGGTGCCGTCGTGGGCGCCTTGGTGGGCGCCGTGGTGGGCGCCGTGGGTGACGCCTTCTTCGGCGCTGGTCCAGCGGTCGGAGGAGGAGGTGGCAGCATGGGACCGGGAGGCGCCTTGACCACCTTGGTCAAGTCAGCGACCTCCCGCCACAGGTCATCCATCTGCTTCCTGGAAGCAGCGAGCTCCGCCTCCAGGCTCGTCACCTGCTTCCGGAGCCTCGCCTCCTCCTTGGTGACGCTCCGCGCGAGGAGCTTGTTGAGGGAAGATTGGGCTTCATCCACCAGTGAAGCCACAATCTTCCTCCTCCCCGCCACGTTCCTGTTGCCCCGCATGGCCGCGTTCATGCGGGCAAAAACGTCATCAACTCCCGCGCGGGCGGCCCACCGATTTCCCGGCGACTTCGCTGGGACAGTTGGACCGAGGACGACGGAGGAGGAGTTGGCGGCCGCCTTCTGTACGCGTCGAGACGCGTAGGCACCGTCTTGACCGGCACCTCCTCCTCCGAATCGCTGGAGAGGAGGGACCCCCACCCAGAGCAGCTGGTGCTACGGTCGCGTGGCGGCCCCCCCTTCGCAGAAGAGCGGCCCTTCTTCTTCACACTGCTGGGAGCTGACCCATCGTCAGTCCCAGCAGCATCAGTTCCTTGGGGCGTCGACATCGCGCTGCAGCTAGGCGGCGCGGCGCGAGCCCTCAAATCAATTTGCATCGGAGTCCGTGATGGATGCGTAAAGTCGTCGGTTGATACTGCCCGGGAAAGGGTAGTATCGGGACCGGGGGTATCGTCGGGTTCACTATTCATAATGATCACAATTTTTATTGGCACCAAGTTCAGACTAAATACGTTCGGTCACCCAACTTGCCACTGCGTTACCGTGGTCAAGTTGGGGTCCAGGGCGGACGGCGAGGACGTAGTATCTAATCACTTGGGGCCCCGCCCCTACCTTACCCGACTAAACAAAAGAGAGTTAAGTGCTCGTTAATATAAGTTATATTGTAGGTATTTTTAGTTTTAAGGTATGTAGGACCGTAGAATAAGTTAATTACTATCTGTAACTTTTCTCGTGTAGTCTGAATTCAAAATTCGGTCTCGAACAAAACCTGCTCCTGCGAATGCTTGATTTTTGAGTGAAAAAATCATGAAAATCGGTTGGGTAGTTGTCGAGAAACAATTTCACATCGAGTTGCATTTGAGTCACCTGATAAGGAGCTCCGCTCGCTACGCTCGCTTCGCTCAATAAAATAAAATTAATTCATTTAGGTTCGGATTACATATTGGTGTAATACATCTCTACCTACCGCCTCGGGGATATAGGCATCAGTATGTATAGATAGCTATTCCAGACGGTATATCACAAATATAGCTGTCTTCGGGCAACGAGCACAAAATGAAATTTATGGCAGTTTTTATATCCCTTGGGAGCCAATTACACTGAAGAACCGACCAACGTTATAAGAACTCCATAAACGTTCTATCTATATGAATCAAGAAGGATATCTGTGGTTATGTGTTAACTAGCTGATATTCACCGCATCGCCCGCGTTGAATAGTTCTTTACTTTCCTATTCATACATACGAGTACATTCCCGGGATAAAAGGTAGCCTTTTTTTCTAATCTTCTTCTACCTTTATTTATGTTCTTAATAATAGAGTCGGATTCGCGTACAAAGGGTTGCGTACCAAAACGGCAAAAAATCACGTTTGTTTTATGTAAATATTTATTATGTTCTATTTTTTAGCATTTGTTGTTATAAAGGCAATAGAAATACATCATCTGTGAAAATTTAAACTCTCTAACTATCACGGTTCATGATACACAGCGCAAGACAGACGGCCGGACGGACGGACGGACGGATAGCGAAGTCTCAGTAATAGGGTTACCGTTTTACCCTTTGGGTACGGAACCCTAAAAATGAATCCCTATTAGCGAAGAAATAGCATTACGTGTGAACGGCTCGACCGATTTCGCCAATATTTTTTTTGTTTTGTTCGTATCAGGAGAAGGATTATTTGGAAGAAAAAGAAGAAAGGAGCAAAGAACAATGGCAAAAAATTGTCTCATTATTTAAAAACGCCCATAAATATTGTATATGCCAAAGTAATTTATTGTTTACTAGCTGTTGCCCGCAGCTCCGCCTGCGTGTTACTTTAGATCTACATAACTTTTTTATTAAAAAATCAAATCGTTTCTGAGATTAGCGTGTTCAAACATTCAGACAAACAGACAAAAGTTCTAAAAACCATTATTTTGGGTTTTATTGCGTTCATATAGCCCCCCTACACCAGTTTATCTACTATTTCTTGTATTATATTTTCTATTATACAATAAAAATTCATCTTAAGTAAAGAAAATATGAAATATTAAAAAAAAACACCTAAAACCTACGACAAACTTATTATTTGCGGTTGGTACAGTACTCGGGTCTATGGATCGAACCGCAAAATTAAGTTTGTTTTTTATTGTATATACTTTTCCGGGATAAAAACCACCCAACGTGGTGCCCAGGATATTAAAGAATAATTATACCAAGTTTCATCGTAAGCGAACCGGTAGCTTTTGCGTGATGCCTGAACAGACAGACAGACAGACAGACAAAAAATTTTTTTAATCACATATTTGGGTTCGGTGTCGGTCTAGTAACACCCCCCTGCCATTTATTTTTTTGATATTTTGAATGTACAGAATTTTCACTTCTACAGATTTATTATAAGTATAGATTTCGTCGGGGCCTGAGGACGGCGGGATCGCCACCCACCGTCCTTACAGAAGCAGGCTAGAAGGGTTGCGTGCTGCGGGGCCTTTGCCCCATAGCACGCAACCAGATTCACATACTGACGCGGGATAAAACCCGACCCCAATGACGCGGGTTTCTCGTCCCGACCAAACACCCGCAGAGACCACAGAGGTGGTCAAAGTCCGCCGGGCGCCACTGGACATACCCTCTGCTAGTAACCAGAGACGCCCGGCAACGGACGTTAGAGCGGCCGCGGCCTTGGACCGCGGAATTAAAAAAAAAAAAAAAAAAAAAAAGTATAGATTTCGTCAATCCTTGGGTCCAAGAATACTAGGTCGCCGCAGTCGCGAAACGTACCGTTACGCTGCAGCATATATTTGAGCGAAGCGAGTTTTGATTCAAAGCGATATAACTCTGTCAAAGTATTTTTTGTCATTACGCTATGGGAATTTTTACCATCACCAAAAATATATTTTTATTTGATCGAAATTCAAAATTCTGGCTTCGTAAGAACCTGGGTAATTCTGTAAGCTTTTGATGAGTGCAAGAAAATCCGAAATCGGCCGAGTATTCGCTGAGAAACAATTTAACACAATTTAACATAAATCGTAATTTGAGTCACCCGTCGAGAGCTCCGCTCGCCTTCAGCTCGCTTCACTCAATAATTATCCTTGAGCGACGAAACATACAAACCACTTTGACTATGTAGTAGGTAGTTTGTAGAAAACTTAAATCACACAGAACGCTTACCACAGAGTAGGGAATATAATAGGGAATAATAGTATAGCTTACATAGCTACCATAGGACCTATAGGTACTATGAGCATATACCCTAAGATGAGGGAAATGTTAGGTTAGGACGTGAAGAGCTAGGAGCTTGCCTCTCCGTTGAATCGTCTTGGAATTTTATTTACTTGTGTGATGAATTTTTGATTATTTAATATTATTTAACAAAGTCAGGTTAAAGTAGTTGATATTTTTACCAAATAATTATACTCGACGTGATGTGATTCGATGAATGCATTTGATTTGTATGTAAGTAAGTCAGTTGATTCAAAATGTTATTCACTGGTTTTTTTTGGAGGTTTTAAAAATGACATTCTGTTCGTACATCTCGAGAGAGACAGACGTGGAATATAAATGAGTGTAAATTCATATTAAAAGTTATTGTAATATACTTACTTATTAAAGTCATTATAATATACCTTGTTATTAAGAAGTAAGCAGTTTTAATTCACCTGAGTCTGGATTGTGAGAGTTTCTCACACTTGTATAGAAAGATAGGTACCTACTACGTCCTTGCACGTACGGTCTCACCATGATGTGCAAGTCCTGCAAGATGCAAGTGCTGCCGATCAACAGACGAAACTCTGGCAATATTTTGAATTTACTTAAATTTCAATAGTCCTGTACTTTTTAAAATGCACAATATAATATAAATAATGATATTACTTTATTATCCTCAATATAATTGCGACAGTGAGAAATAGGCTAAGCTCCATTTAAGGTTGACGTTAATGGAGCGCTATGTAATCTGGCCCTAATGACTTTTCATTCTTACCCCAATTCCGTAGGTGCTGAGTATACCTACATGTAGAATGATAAATTTTAACCTAAAATGATCCGGATCATGTTCCAACCTGTATGGTTCAGCAGTTAGAGATACAACCTGGAGCTAACTACAGTTACTGGATTTGGAGATCTTGGTTTTGAATTCGAATTGTGTATACCTATAAACCTATTTGAAAAGAAAATTGATGAACATATAAGTTTACTAGCTGATCGCCGCAGCTCCACCCGCGTGATTTAGTTTACTCGTTCCCGGTTCCCGTGGACATTACCGGGATAAAAAGTAGCCTATGTTACTCAGGGTGAATGTAGCTTTCCAATAGTGAAAAAAATTTTGAAATCAGCACATTAGTTTTTGAGTTTATTCATTACAAACATACACACAAAAATACAAATCTTTCCTCTTTATCTAATAGTAGTGTAGACTAGCTGTGCCGGCGAACTTCGTAACGCCTTTTTTTTCATAAGTACATTTTCCTGATGATAACGAACACAACAAAAAAAGGAATTAGCGAAATCGGTCCAGCCATTCACGCGTGATGCCGTGACCAAGGGAAATGGGATTCATTTTTATATATCATCATCATTCACCGAGCCTTTTCCCAACTCAGTTGGGGTCGGCTTTCCAGTCTAACTGCGATTCGGCTGAACTTCGATATTTTCCGTAAAGCGACTGCCATCTGACCATCTTTATATATATTGATGATAAATTGATAATTGATATATGGATATATTTTCATAATTTATAAAGACATTGCTAAACGTTTAATCGATGCTTCTCAGCACCAGAAGGCTGGCTATTTTCTGGCCCAAAGAATAAGTATCGCCATCCAACGTGGCAACACAGCCAGCATTCTGGGAACCTTCCCAGTCGGCAATGACATGGAGGATTTCTCTACAAGATTATGTTACACCTAGCGCCATCTATAGTCAAACGAAGTAAACTTGCATTTTTAATTAACATGTTAACACATGTATATACAAGCACGCTCTTTTTTCCCACCAAGTAGACAGAGGTGTACTAAACACCCACTTTGCAACCTCAAGTTTCAATGTGAAGAAAGTTATTGACGACAATCAGAACATTGTATAAAACAAAGTCGCGTCGCTATGTACGCTTAGATCTTTTAAACTTCGCAACGGATTTTGATGCGGTTTTCACCAATAGATAGAGTGCTTCTCGAGGAATGTTTTAGCATAAAATTTGCCAAGCGGGTGAAGCTGCGGGCGTCCGCTAGTAATGAAATAAACCGGATGGAAAGTTCCGATAACGGTCACCTGATTTTCAAACATATGACGGTTTCACAGGTGGTCTTATCAACAAATTATACTGAACTATTATAACATGTGTAAGATTATACTGTAAATACAGATTCATAATTAGTAACACGTATCAATTAATCCTCACATAGTGATAAATAAATCTTTTTATCGATGTTATTACAAACCTAATTCTTTTAGCCTTTGCCAATGTCAACAACATTATACGTCATGAGCTCCGAATTCAAAAATTCTCCACAATAACAACACCAAAGCTATAATTCCCTATTCTATGACCAAAGATAAAAGAATACGGTATCGTCAGTCATCATCGACTGAGCCCTTTCCTCCAGTCTAACAACGATTCGGCTGAACTTCGATATTTTCCGTGAAGCGACTGCCATCTGATCTCCACAACCCATAGGCGATATTGAAGTTCTGTAGTTAGACCGGTATAATTTTTGATTTAGGACTCAAACTACCCCTAATAACTATCATAGATGTTCGTATGACAACCGGGACCGACGGCTTAACGTGCTCTCCGAGGCACGGAGGGGTCTCAATGTCTTAAGAAATGACCATCCTAAGACTAGCCTGACTAGAAGTTGCTTAATCTTTGCAATGTGTTAACATTGTCGGTTACCATTAGACCACGAGAACCTCTAAGGTATGGTCAGTACGGTTTAGTATCTAGTACTAACACGGATAGTGCAGTTCCCTATTACGTCTATTTCCTTAGCAACTTTTAGTTACAAAATATTCCCGATAGAGGGTACTACTACACCACAGGTAACTGTAGATTAATGGTCTTTCGACACAATGTTAATGTACATTTAGAGTGAAATTATTTGACAGACATAATAATTTACTTTTCCATTTTCAATGTTCTCGATGGGTGTAGAAATGTTTTACCAGTACCTAAGTTAGTAACAAAATGTAAGTATATCCAAGTCATAAACGGGAAACGTCGTGTAAACTTCAAACTGTGCAAAAATTTGGTCACAAAATAGGAATTAATTTAATAAACTTGGCTGGTGTTTATTTAGTATGAAACTTGCTAGGGTGCCAAACTAGTGCTGTAACATGAACTGAATTATCGACATTTTAGTATATTGACATTTTAGTATATCGACATTATTAGACTATAATAATGTGTTAGATTTTCGTATTTCGAAGACCTGCCACAAACAAGAACAGAACAGTCAACTTAATTGTAGTCTAGGGACACAACTGAGGATCTAATGGCGTCCTAATAAGGTAGAGCTCAGTGCTAAGGGATACCATTAACATCTCGGGGGCTCAAGTGCATGCGTTATACACCTGCAGATAAGCTAACAAGACTTTGGCAAATGTATCCAAAGAGTAAGCTTAGTATAAAAGAAAGCCGATTCCGCTTCCTGTGTAAAAACTGCATCATAATCAATTGCGTAGTTTTAAATATCTTAATATTTAAAACTACGCAATGGATTATGATGCGTATTTTACCAATGGATAGAGTGTTTCTCGAGAAAGATTTTTGTGTACATCATTGTCAAGCTGGCGAAGCCGCGGGCGTCCGCTAGGAGATGATAAAAAAATAATTGACCGAGCGACCGAAGTCCTTCGAGTCCTGTCGATGACATTTGATTTTCTGATTTATAATTTCTATCTAAATAGGTACTTACAAAAAGACTTAGTTAAAACAATGGAAATTATCGATACACTATCGGATACCTGTCACTGCACTAGTGAGCTCTCTGCAAACGCCGCAAGACTGACTTCGTGACATCACATACAAACGACTTAATTATGCTTTTTTCTCCGGTCGTCCACTGCTATATTCATGGGAATAAGGGTTATAAATGTTTCATGTTTTACAAGTATACTGCATTTTCGTGAACTCCCTCCACGCTAATACCATTAACGAGTTCCAAAAACTAACTTAGTTTTATAAATGTATGTTATACAATCTATATAAGTATACCTATATTATTTGGGTACCAAAGGGGGCCTAATCTTTAATTTTTAAGTTTCACTTGTTAAAATTTGGTGTACTTCTTTCGCTTCTTCAACTTTTAAAAGTAGCTATGTTTATAATATCCTCTTCAGTTACGGGTACTCTTCATCTCCGATTCGTTCGACGTGGTTCCGCTTAGGAACACCTGAATAACCTGTTCATCCATACGCGCATTGTTTCATCAATCTCCCTTCATTTAAATCTCTACGTGATTGAACCATCTAAATATCCATTTACCTATCTTGGTCACTATATCTTCTAACACACCGCAATGTTCTCGCAACACGCCGATCATAATAACCCATATTACACACGGGTGTACTACTATTCGACGAAGTTTATTTCGCCGCGAGTCTCTTCATCGACAAAGACAATTACCTATTACCGCGGATCCTTAGATTTTCTCATTCCCACCAATTCCCAGTAGAACACTTTTACGCGGGGAAAATGTAGCTACATATTAGTGGAAGAATTTTCAAAATCAGTTCAGTAGTTCCGAAGCCCAATAATTACAAACATTTCTCCTCTTTATAAATATTAGTAGGAATAGAATATACCTGGCACTATCTCCGGATCGCCATATCCGTTGCGAGCAGTTCCGATCAGCTGCTGGTGACACCAACTTCACATCCTATTGGTGACCAGCTGAAACAACAAACACGGTGGGAATTTAAAGCCATGTTAGTGCCATTACACCTTTGGAAAATGACGTCATGTTTGGAACAAAACACAACACAATGGTAAATATGATGTTTAACATAGCATAATTTCGCTCAAAAGAAGACATTACAAACGTCGACATATGTTTCACCTCTTCACGAGGCATTCTCAAGACTGTCTCAAAGAGAGGTTCTCTTTGTCTTGTCGTAATAATAGCATAATGTCTTCTTTTGAACGAAATTATGCTATTATTTAAAGAGTTAAACATCGTATTTACCATTGTTTTATCATGGACTTTCGCCAGGTAACGCCTGACTCCATTCAGTATTTGAAAACACAACACGTTCCACTTTTATTGACTTTCATTGGTAGGTGCTGCAGCCCTAAAAATATTCGACTGGTTTAACTACAGAACTTCGATATCGTCTATAGGTTGTGAATGGTAGATAGCAGTCGCTTCACGGAAAATAACGAAGATCAGCCGCTTCTCAATTACACTGGAAAGACTCCAACTGAGTTGGGGAAATGGGTCAATGGATGATGATATACGTCCATGATGGGTTTATAAGGATATAAATAAAGGGAAGTAAGTATAGTCGAAAACTAGCGCTCTTTAGTTTCAATATACCGTGTAGCAACGTAGCAACTGCCAGCAATTACGAAGTATAAAATTAAATAAAATGTTAGTAGTAAATGAGACGGGCGTCTCTGGAAATACGTTCTGTTGCGTACCAGAGACGTAGAAAGGACGTAGGAGCGGCCGCGGCATTGTGACTATACATATTATAAAACAAAGTCACCCGTTCAGTATGTATGCATAGATCTTTTAAGCTACGCAACGGATTTTCATGCCGTTTTCGCCAATGGATAGAGTGGTTCTCCAGGAAGGTTTATGTGTAAATAATTTGTCAGCGGGGAAAACCCGTTAAGAAAAAACCCTAGTTAGAATTAAAACATTAGAATTGCATCATTATCACTGTGGGTATTGCGCCTACTACCGATACCAGTAGTTCCCTATAATCGAATCGTATGAGTTCCGATCGCCTCCATCTACCCCATAAGGGAGAAAGATTGAATACGTAGGTTTAGTCTGTCTTCTTGAAATACTTCAAATATAAATTAGTATCACCATCTATCGTTGGTATTAGAGAACTTGTTATCTATGATATAAGTTGTCACAAATCATAATCATACAATTTCTGTGTAATTCTGATAACTGTACAGGATGTATCATTCGAATGGATCAGTATGGGAAATTCTAAATCTATAAGACATACGAAGATCTGTTCTTAGGAACTATGTCATTGAATTTAGTAAAAATAAAATCTGGATTCACAGTTTAAAATAAAACGTCTAAAATCATAAAATGCATTGTTGATCGAGCGAGCAAAGCATCTACATTTCGAGATTGGACAATTTTGCTTTCGTCCGTCTGTCTGTCTGTATATGTATACCGGGCTAGCAGTCACAATTTTTGTCTGATCTTCACGAAACTTGGCACAATTGTTACTTGATTTTATAAATTTTTTTCGTCGTGAGCTTTTTTGGATTGGGGAAAAATGGTGGAAAAATGCCCAAATAATGTTTTTAATGTTTTTCCGGACCAGCGGCCCCATTTACCATTTATTATCCGATCTTCACGAAACTTGGCACAATTTTTCCCTTACTTGAAACATTGTTTCTGTCGGTAAGGTTTTTTTGTTTTGGCAAAAATTTGATTTTAATTCTCGCAAGGTTCGCTACTGTTCGACGATATATTTTATCTATTTTAGTAGGTGTTTGACAGTACTACCATTTTTTTCTTCAATATAACGTTGAACTCATTTCTGTGCGTAAAAATGTAAAAAGCTAAGTTATTGTTGAACAGGATGGAGTACCCTGTTACATGCACCCCTCAATTTACAATCGTAACCTAGCTGAAGATTCTTTTTTAATGATGAAAATGAAATGTTTTTTTTATCTGTAAATGTATGGTTCCTAAGGACAGATTTTCGTATGTCCTATAGTTTCAGACTTTCCCACACTGACCCAACTGAATGTTACATCCTGTATAGTTGATGGACGTAGATTTAGACCTGTGGTATAGGAACACATAACCAGGATAAAAAAGGCCTATAGGCCTATTTATAACACTCAGAAATAACGAGCTAGTAGAGTAGAGAGTACAGTCAGCGTCTAATAGTTAGTAACAGTCAAGGTACTCTTATCTATAGGCGCAACCAAATAGTCAATAATATCGGTACAAACAAAGTTTCCTTATTGTTGACAACGATATAGTCGCTTCAAAGGGCGAGACGTTTAAAGTGTCACATGGATAGGTTCAGTCAAAGTGTTTAAAAATATCGTAACATGCTAAATGAGACATCAAATGCGCACGCATACTTGTCTCTTTCATTTGCAACATGACTTCGTAGACTGGTTTTTGTTTATAACAGTTGTAAATAAAGGATCACAGCATATATTGTTATGGAAATAAACCATAAACCGACCAACTAAAACTTAAACGGTTTCCCTAGATAAAAACCTCTTTATATTAATGTCAAGTGCAATAAAACCAACTAGAAATAATAATACTATTATTGAACCAATAATTACATAAATATGGCTACATATCGTATTAGCGACACTAAAAAACATCGAATAATATATTTGAGAGAGGAAGGTGTCTCCATAACAGATATTTAACTGGGAATATCCGTAAGTTTCACATTAGAAATTAAAGGATTATTATTAATGAAAGGATTAGATCAGTTACCCATCTTGCTGAATCTTACTAATTTTTATTCATACATAACTGACATATATTCTGTTTTTTTTATTTAGAGAAACACGGTATACCGTTGGATAGAGAGATGGCAAAGTGAAGGTGCTTCGCGGAACCATGTTTCGTTTGGTCGTTCCTTTGGAGCGACTACATCGTTGTAAAGAATAAGGAAACTTTGTTTGTACCGATATCATTGACTATTTGGTTGCGCCTATAGATTAGAGTACCTTGACTGTAACTAACTATTAGACGCTGACTGTACATACCTATTAGTGAAAAAGTTCTGAACTTGTTCAACAGTTCCAAAGATTACCCTCTATACAAACTTAGAAACAATCTTAACTTTAACTTACTTGTATACTTTATTATTTACAAGCTAAACAATTTGCTTTTTTTTTGTTTGATCGCGCTAATCTAAGGAATTGCTGGTTTGAGTTAAAATTATATTTTTGTGTCAAATAGTTTAACCGAAGAAGGCTTTATAATGTTGTACACGCTACGACTAATGGAAGCGGAGCAGCAATTAAAGATGTTGAAAAAAGGAACCCCACGCGAACAAGGTCGCGCGTCTCCTTATTTATATCTCAAAAATTGCTGAGCTGATTTTAATAGTTTTATGGTATTTTAATGATGAATACTCATCATTAAAATACCATAAAACTATGGTATGGTATTTTAATGATGAGTATATCAATAATAAAAATAATAAAACAATAATAAAAACTACTCAATAATAAAAACTACATTGAAAGATATATAGGGCTAGCTTCGCGGAAACGAGACGTCGTCACGACTTACCACCACGCGGGCGGGGTCAATTTGGCGAACCAAATATAAAAAAAAAGAGTAATAAAAGTAGGGTTTTCTAGTTCAAAATATATTTGAACTAGAAAACCCTGGTACCTACCCGAGAAAAACTGCTTTATTATTGCTTTTTTTTAATGTTAGTTAGTATAGAAAACTACATTACAGCCTAGACTACTGCATATCAAACAGACACAAAGGCGTAGGCAGAGGTTAATTACCCACATTTTGCAGTAATTTTGTTGGTCCCACGTAATAGGGGGCAAGCCTATAGCCGTTACCGGGCACCACTCTGTAAATCAAACTAAAATCCAACTGCCAGTACAGAGGTCTTTTAGTTATGAAAAAAACACAAAAAGATTCAGTGTTTAAATATACATTGGAAATGTCAACACTCCGCCCGGCATTGAACACACTTACTGAATCAACACAGTCGAAATAACTATCTAGAACCTTTTATCTAGGACCTTTCCTTGTTTGCTGACTGCCGAAATTTTAATTAACAATGAAAAGTAGCAACTCGAGAATAGCTAGATCGCTTTGCTTAATTGTAATCTGGAAATATTTGTGGATGGTCAGGGTTTAAACAATGAATATTTTAGTCCTAGGGCAGTACAAAGTTTGCGGGCTAAACTTGTCTATACTTATATTCTAAGTGCATAGCCGGGGCGCCGGACATTGGGCGTTGTCACATTGCAAGGTGAAGGAGGATCGCAGGGGGAGTGGCATGGACGATATTATTTCATTTCACTTTTATTTCTTTTTTGGAATGGAGCGGTTACTTTTGGTGGAACTGGCGAGCTGGCTGGTAAGTAGCATACTTACCGAAATAACAAGCTCTAGGTTGTGATATCGTCACGACATTGAGGACGATAGTGAAAACGCCCAATGGACAATGGGGCAGCGGCGACCTTAAGCCGTGGAGATAAAAAAATACATTCTATGGAGGAAAGAGAGAGGAAGATACGTTACGCTACGTAGAATGGTTTTTGGAGCCAACTCGCCTTTGCCTAGACTCTCACGGATTGCCAATGAGAATAGTGGCGACTTGGAGATGGCGCCACCATCATCATTCAGTGAAATATAACAAAATATAAAATAAATAAGTGTTTATTTGCAGTAACAGAACTACAAGAGAACTAGAGAACTAGAACTAGAGAACTACAGAGTATTTACTACGCAATATTTAATAACATAATGATAGATTACGATTTGTTCTGCTCCAAGTCAGATTCTTCGTCACACAATACCGAACCGCTTCGTCCGTTACAATCAAAATATCATACATCGTTGAATAATAGTTCTACACCTACACAAACGGTAACTGACGCAGATAACACATTTTTTCGTTCCCCCGCCAACAACTGAATTAACCTTATTCCATCAAAACATTGCAGGCGCCATTAACAAAACAGAAAAAATGGTACTAGCATTAAAAGAATTATCTCGTAACTACAAAAAAATCAATATTATTTGTTTGACTGAATCATTTATAGAGAAGGGCACTGAACATCTATTTAAACTACCGGGATATACGTTGGCTTCATCATATAGTCGTCGATATAATAGAAGAGGCGTATGTATTATGGTGGAAAAATGTATAGAATATAAACCGCTATCAAACATTATTGATCTGGCTTGTGACACTCACTTTGAGTGTACAGGTGTAGAATTGGTTTCACAAAAACTTGTAATAATTTGTATTTATAGGACCCCAAACAGTAACCCGCATGTGTTTCTCGAAAATCTAGAAAAGTTACTATTGAGAATAACATACAGATATAAAAAAGTTATCATATGCGGAGATTGGAATCTTGATGTCATTATTCCTTCAAAAAACTGTTTACATCTTATTGATCTCCTAAAAAACTTTAACATGGGTATGCATATAAAGTCTCCGACACGGCAATTAACCTGCATTGACCAATTTGCTAGTAACATCAAGAATAATATCCACGGCAAGGTCCATTATCTCGCGCTATCAGATCATGAGACAGGTCAAACCTTAACTTTTACTGTAAAGTCATGTACCAATAGGAAATTAGAATACTGGTATGAGCAGGTAAGAGATTATAGTCAAGATAACATAGTTAAATTCTGTAAGAATATTTCCTCTCTTAACCTTACAGCTATATGTGATAAACCGAATCTGAATGATTCGTTTAAAGAGTTTCACGATTTATTGTCTCTATTTTATAACTTACATTTCCCAATAATTAAAATAAAAAGGCGTGACAAACTAAAATCAGATTCGTGGATATCGCAAGGAATTAAGAAATCCAGTGTAAAAAAGAGGTTTCTCTATTTAAAATATAAACATTCTCAATCAAATAAAAAACAAAATAAAAAGAAATACAAAAGATATAGTACAATATTAAAAACATGCATTCACAAGTCACAACAAATACAGAGTAAAAAGTTCATGGATAAGAAGAAAAATAAATGTAATGCGGTATGGGATATCATAAATGAAAACGTAGGACAGAATTCTACTACAACAGAAATAAATACAATCATAAGTGAAAATGTTATACATAATGATCCAATAAAAATGAGCGAATTGTTTAACAATTACTATATAAACTTGACGCATTCTAATAAATTTAATTTTAAGATTCATGACATAGATAAGAATATTAAATTTGACAACTCCAATACAATTTTTCTAAAGCCAACACATGCTATGGAAATATTTAAAATCATTAATAGTCTTAATAACACATCATCAGTGGGTGTTGATGGTATTAGTACAAAGATACTTAAAGCCTGTGCAAAGTATATTAGCGCACCCTTGAGTGCAGTTATAAATATTTCTCTCGAAGAGGGCATGTTCCCAAGTGCTCTAAAACAGTCAATCGTAAGACCTTTGTATAAAAAAGAGGACGAAAAGGAATTGGGTACTCTAATTCCAGTATTGTCAAAAATATTTGAGAAAGTCATGCTAAACAGACTTTATTCGTATGTCTCTGACATGGGAATTCTAAAAAGGGAACAATTCGGCTTTAGGAAGAACAGTACAACATCGTTGGCTTGCTTTGAGCTTATTAAAGAGGTTACTGAAGCAATTAATGCTAACATGCCAGTGACTGCTATTTTCCTTGATATGAGCAAAGCCTTTGATTTTGTTCATCACGAAATTCTACTACACAAGTTGACTAAGTATGGAATTCGAGGTAAAGCTAACGACTGGATCAAAAGTTACCTTTCTGATAGAAGTCAATGCGTGGAAATAACAAAAATCGATCAAAGTAAAAACTGAAATTGAATTACAGGTCCAACTATCAGAAAAACATGTTCGGCGTTCCTCAAGGTAGTGTACTGGGCCCTTTTCTGTTCTTGTTGTACATCAATGACCTCCCCAACGTTACTGACCACAAAACTATACTGTTTGCGGACGATACAACACTCGTCGTCAAATGCAAGAATAAAATTACCTACGAGCATGAGATCAACTGCGCTTTAAATAAAATTATTAATTGGCTCGATACAAATAATCTTAATATTAACGTAAATAAGACAAAACTCATCCAATTTCAAACCCATAAACGTAAGGAAATAGATCTACATGTATACCATAATCATCAAAAACTGGAAGAGGTTAGCTCTACTAAATTTCTAGGAATAACTGTGGATAGACATTGTAACTGGAAGGCTCACGTGGAGAATGTGTGTGATAAACTTCACAAATTTGTGTACGCCATAAAAATACTTCGAACTACGGTTTCCACTGAAGCAGCACTTAGCGCCTACCACGGATATGTATCATCTGTGCTGTCCTATGGCCTTTTGCTTTGGGGGAATTCAGTCGAATTTGAAACTATTTTTAGAGCCCAAAAAAGGTGTGTGAGAGCAATTTGTGGGGCATGGTTTATGGATAGCTGTAAACCCATTTTTAAACGGTTTCGTATTCTTCCACTGGCTTGCATGTACATAAGTAGCATAATAACATAAGTACATATAAAAATATAAGTATAAGTACATAACATAAGTAGTAAGGAAGTTTGTGTATTTGTTAAAGAGCATCCTGAGTACTTTGACCTTCAATCAGAGGTAATAAAACGAAAAGTCAGACCGAGAAATATGCATAAGATATATCAACCTCCATGTAAATTAGAACTATTTAAGAAAAATTCATTTATTAACTCAATTAAAGTTTACAATAAATTGCCAAATAGATTTAAAGATTTACCAAACAGATTGTTTAAGACCAATTTTTCAAAATGGCTTTTAGAACACTGTTTCTATAATTTGAATAAGTATATGACTTATAATGAGCAATTATTGCGATTATGATGTTTCAAGTTAAAAAAATGACGCATGAAATGTCAATACAAATGTAATGTTCACTAATTTATCTGTAATTAAAATTGACATTGTATTTATTGATTATTTACCGACATTCAGCTATTGTGACATTCATATTTATACTTAAATTGACATTATTACATAATTGTTTATACCTAAATTAACATTACATTGCTATGATTGTATTATTTTGATTGATTGACATTTTTAACTATTATTATTATTTATCTGTTACATAAATTGCACTTGACTTAATTTTGCACACCATAGTTATGGTAGAATGTATTGAACTAACTACAACCTATATTACCATCTACGCTGTATTATTACCATCTACGCTGTACTACTACATTCTGGCAATAAAGATATTATTATTATTAACTGTGATTCGCGAACGTGGTGTGGTCTTACCTGGGTATACTCGGATTCAGTGTGATCCGTGCCGTGAATCATCTTATATTAAACAACAAAAACTTTCTGTGACATTTCGTGGCTAGTTAGCGATCAGCTGACGCGATCAGTGACTAACTTCGCAAACTAATTAGGACAAAGTGATCATAATATAATTGAGTATAATAAACATAAAACAAACATAAACATTTAAATCATAAAGAATTAAATCAAATAATATATTTACTACTAGCTGTTGCCCGCAGCTCCGCCTGCGTGTTACTTTAGATCTACATAACTTTTTTATTTATGAACCGATTGAAAACCAAGCCGTTTCTGAGATTAGCGTGTTCAAACATTCAGACAAACAGACAAAAGTTCTAAAAACCATTGTTTTTGGGTTTTATTGCGTTCAAAAAGCCCCCCTACAACAGTTTCTCTATTATATCTTCTGTGCAATTTGAAGTGCAATTAAGTGTTTTCAAGAAGTGATTTGTCCCGAATTTGGAATCAAGCTGCATAACCTTAAAAATAAAAAAAATAAAAACAAGTCACTTTTAAATGGTCAAAATCTAAGAAAGCACCATCTTACAATTTGCACTTGAACTGCAAGTTATTGCTACTCGACACTAGAGTGCACTGTACTGTATTATTGTATTTTTTTATAATCGATTACCTATACCGAGAGATGGAAAAAGTAACGGAAATGCTTAAGACAATCCCAATGGATTTGAAAAGTCAGCAACAAGATATGAAAGACATGGAGCAGAATATCACTACTTCAATAAACAAACACATAGTTTCGAAATTCCACCTAATCGACTCCAAAATCGAACAATTAGAACAAAAAATAGAAAACCAACAAAAATCAATTGAATTTTTGGATAAACAATTAAGGAAAAGAAATCTGGTATTTTTTGGAGTCAAAGAGATTGAAAAAAAGTATGATGATTTGGTAAACATAATACTAGAAATAATTAAAACTAATTTAGATATCCCATGTAACAAATGGGAAATTAAAACACTGTTTAGATTGGGCAAGAAAGGCGAGAAAATCAGGCCAGTGGTCGTAACAATTACCACTACAAGTAGGAAATAGAAATATTGAAAAGTAAAAAATTGTTAGACAACACCGCTATTTATTTAAAAGAAGATTATCCCCCAAATGTACTTAAAAAACGCAAGGCGCTCCAAGAACAGCTTAAAAAGGAGCGTGAAGCTGGAAAAAATGTGTCTCTTCGTTACGATAGAATAATCGAACATAGTGTCCAAGGTACAACTAGCTATAATAACAAGGACCCAGGTAAGAGGGTTATGTCTGAGTCACCAGAATCGACCAAAGTTCCGCAAACCAACCAACATCAACGATCTAATAACCAAGTACATTAAAAAGATAAATCCCAAAACATAACCAATTTCCTACGCCCGTCACAACTAAATATCACCGACAAATCGGATACTCCGAGCAGTAATGAGATAGATATAGCAGGAAAAAACTAGATTGCGCCTCTCCACCTTCTCCAAGCCGGTTGGTCACCGTGGAGAAGCTCGACCAAAACCCCCTACACTCCTACAATCTGTCAGAAACTTATACGACGCCGCCTAAATGTAAAAACAATGAAAACCAGCTTTACATAGGATTTATTAATGTTAGAACCTTACTAGCCGACAGTAAATTATCTGAATTGACACATGTAATAAATTCAATAAAATGGGATGTTATTGGAATGAGTGAGACTCGACGACCTAACGAAACAATAGAAGAGTATTCAGATTTCATTCTATTTCATACATCAGGGGAAAACGGCTAATATGGAGTCGGATTTCTTGTTAAAAAATATTTGAAACATAACATTGTAAGCTTTAAGGCCTTTTCGTCCAGAATAGCTACGTTACAACTAAAGACAAGCGAGAAAACCACCTGGGCGTTTGTTTTAGCATACTCCCCCACTGAAAAGTACACTATGAATCAGATAGAATCCTTTTATGAGACAGTCGAAGCTGCTCTGGATTATGTAAGTACAAAAAACATTATCTTGTTGGGCGATTTTAACGCTCGAGTGGGTGAAATGCAGAAAGGTGAGGAATTGATTTTTGGAAGGTACTCGTATAGAGAAAGAAGCCCCCATGGACAAAAACTAGTAGAGTTTGCCCTCGAACATAACCTCAAAATAGTGAACAGTATGTTTAAAATAAAATTACATAAGAAGTGGACGTGGCGATCTCCTAAAGGAACACTAAACGAGATTGACTACATACTTACCAGTAAACCTACTCAGATACATAATTTTGACATCATTCAGAAGCTAAATTTTGACACTGATCACAGAATGATTCGATGCAAGCTCTCAGTCAAAATCAAGCTGAATGGAAGAAACTACAAATGCTCAAACTACACTAGAGCTCTTCCACTGATCACAGGTGCAACAGCAAACCAATGGCAAACAAGATTCCTCGATTCAATCAGTTGTATAAAAATTCAGGACCAGTATGATGCTCTTTTAAACCAAATACAAAACTTTATGAAACAAATACCTAAAAATACTAAGAAAAATATTAGCTATATCAACGAGGAAACAAAATGCTTAATGGAACACAGGAGGTGGCTGTATAGTAAAGTACGAACAAGGCAAGTAAAGACGGAAATAACAAACATTAGTAAGCAAATCACTAAAAATATCACCCAGGAAAAAAAGAGACAGAGGCAACAGACATTCGTAAAATTTGTAAGCGAGCAGCCCTTCGAAAAGCTTATAAGGAACTAATTTATAAATCAGAATGGACAGCAAACCTTAAGACTAAGAGAGGTAGAGTCTTAACAGACCGCCCACACATCATACAGGAAGCGACGGATTTCTACAGAGAACTCTACAAAGCCGACTCCTCCATACTAGTATCAGAGTTTGATTCAGCGGAATGCTACATTACCCCAAGTGCAGAAATGGAACTACCGACGCTAATGGAATCTGAGATCGGTACTGCAATTATGAGCTTAAAGAATGGCAAAGCTTCTGGAAGCGATAATATTGCTAATGAGGTTCTTTAGTCGCTATGTTTGCCTCTGTTAAAGCCACTACAACATTTTTTTAACAGTATTGTCGAGTCGGGGAACACTCCGTCACAGTGGTCATACTCTACCATTACTTTGATTCATAAGAAAGGAGACAGATGCGACCTCTCAAATTACAGACCTATCAGCTTAATGACTAATATGTACAAGACATTTTCAAAAGTCATACTTAGGCGAATTACTAATACTTTAGAGGAGAATCAACCGAGAGAGCAAGCAGGGTTTTGTAAGACATATTCAACTATGGACCATATACAGGTAATTAATCAACTAATTGAGAAGTGTAACGAATATGGTAAGCCATTGTACTTGTGTTACATTATATTCTCTATTATACCATAAAAATTCATCTTAAGATACGAAAATATGAAATATTATTTATTATCTTCGTCGTGTGTGATAGTCCATTGAATTGTATGGCGAGCGATATTGTATCTTAAGTTAAAATATTATAGTATCTTAGCCGTGTGCAGCGCCCCTTAGTAAACTCCACTGCGGGTGACGTAACCTACGACAAACTTATTATTTGCGGTTGGCACAGTAATCGGGTATAGGGATCGAACCGCAAAATTAAGTTTGTTGTTTTTTATTGTATATACTTTTTCCTGGATAAAAAGTACCCAGTGTGGTGCCCAGGATATTAAAGAATAATTATACCAAGTTTCATCGTAATCGAACCGGTAGTTTTTGCGTGATGCCTGAACAAAAACTGCCTGAAAAAAAAGACAGACAGACAGACAGACAAAAAATGTTTTAATCACATTTTTGGGGTGCGTCTCATAAGGTATAAACTCATTTGGTCTAATTTCATTTTATTATCGTTCATAAGATATAATCAACGTGAGATATACCATCTGTTGATATAATTTCTTTACATATAACATTTATTTATTCTAAAACGTAATTAGTATAACGTTGTTTGATATAACGTTTATGTAATCGAAAATCATTTGCTCTAACGTTTAATATACGAGTATATATTGTTTATTTAATCGAAAATCATTAGGTCTAACGTTTTATATATAAAAAATGTCATTATGGTTAACACCCCGACTCTGTGTACAAACAATCTTCAGACAATAAACGTTTGGTGAAAACAAAATGGGTAGGTTAGGTTAGGTTAAAACTGTGACCTCCTATGCCAGCGACTTGCATTAATAGAAAAAAGAGATTGTTTTTAGTAGGTTACCCGGAACTGAACTATTTAGATTAGGTTAATTTCTTCTTTAAACAAAAAATGGGTAGTTTAGTTTAGGCTAAAACTGTGACCGGTGCCGCGGTAGCGGCCGGCGAGTGCCAGAAACGACTTGCATTAATAGAAAAAAGATTGTTTTTAGTAGGTTACCCGGAACTGAACTATTTACATTAGGATTTAGAAAAAATGGTTATTTGACTAAATAAAAAATGTTAAAAGAACTAGTTGGTAAACAAGTTATAGTTTTCCCAAACATTAGGTTTGCGTTACAATTGTTTGTGAATAGATTTTTTGCTAAGTAATAATTTGGCAAATGAAATTATGCGAAACATTTTTTGGGAAGTGAATATTTGTCAAATTCCTTCCGGTCAAACAAGGGAGACCCGTTTTCATCATATTAGACCAAATAAGTTTTATAACTTTTGAGTGGTATGTCAAACGATTTTATATTTAATGTATTGTTACGCCATCTGTTACGACATCTAAATAATGTTACGCTATCTAGTAGCGAATATCGGGACTGCGAAACGAGGCGCCATCTAGTAGCAAGTCGCGGTACTGCTAAGTAGCGGGTTTCTCGAATGTTCTGTCCAAGGTACTTCTACGTAACGCGTTTCTCGAAACATCTAGAAGGTTCGGGAGAGTGACAGAGTGTTCGCGATGATTCTCGGCTGAAACTTCTAGAACAGTGAACGCCCTATATATGCCGAGCGCTTGAGCGGGAGATCATCAGTATTTCCAGAGCGATAATACGAGTTATACCTGCGAGTTCAAGTGCAGTGAAGCTTATAATGAAGCGTAAATTAGTGGTGTAATAAATAAAGTGTTTTGTGGTAGTTTGATCGGCATTTTCCATTCCGTAGAACCCCGGCTCGTAACAGTATGGTATGTCAAACGATGTTATATTTAATGTATATTATGCTTATAAAAATTAGTTATTTTAAAATTATATAAATCATTCATTATATTAACTAATCGCTATATTAAATAAAATTATAGGTTCCGTTGTTATATATTGTAAATATTAGAGATTTTGTTGTTATACTCGTATCATCTATTACTTACCCACATTTTTGGGTTCGGTGTCGGTCTAGTAACACCCCCTGCCATTAATTTTTTTGGTATTTTCAATGTACAGAATTTTCACTTCTACAGATTTATTTTAAGTATAGATAAATATAATTAGTGGGTATTACTGCAAAACAGGCTACTTATATCTTAATTTTTCATACCTTCCGGTGTTACGTAAGGGTTATATCAACCCGAAGCCAGCCCCATCAGCTGGTCGACCAGAACCCGTTTCGAAAAAAACATTATTACCGAATAAAATACACACTTGTTTAAACAACACTAGCTAAAATCAGCTACTTCGGTCATTGACATCAAATAGGTACAAATAATGCGCGCCTGTGAAAAGCCTTCCGTCTCACTCCTGGTAAGAAAATTTTGTCTCTGTTTCGCATCATGCAATGCCGCACGAACACGAAGCGCTCGGTCGGCGTCTGTCACCTTGACGTTTGAAGTTTCGTACAATTTTATTTAACCGGTCAAGGTCACAGTCACAGGTCAGTTGTTCAGTTTCATTCTTTTCTTTGTGCATTGAGGTAGCTAAATAGTTGTTTAGTGTGTTAATTAAGGCAATTTGAGCGCTGCCCGGGAGTTGTATCGTGAGCGTTGATACCTAAAAATACCGTGTACGCAGTCGAGTCGAAGCCGCATTTAGCACTGTTACACAAGAAATTAACCTTTCCTGTAAATAGGTAAGATTTTTCTATCATAATAATAATAAGTGAAACATAACTATGTGTTGATTAAAAATTTTATTTACATAAACAAAAATAATCCTTTAAGGATGCCCGCACCGCCGCGACGCCCGCGCCACCGCCAAGGGCATTGTACATACGTACCACGCGCTCATTGTCTAGTTGTAGCTACGTCAAGCCGTAGCGTTCCGGGCTGGCTCGGGCCAGCTCGGGGAGATGTGTCTTGCGGTGTTCCGCAGGGGTTGGTCCTGGGGCCGCTTCTGTGGAACATCGGCTACGGCTGGGTGCAGCGGGGTGCGTTGCCTGAGGGCGTTAGCGTAACGTGCTACGCCGACGATACCCTCGTCACGGCGCGGGGTGCAACGTACCAGGAGGCAGCACTCAAGGTCACGACGGTCGTGGGTCGGATACGGCAGCTGGGACTGGAGGTGGCCTTGCACAAGTCCGAGGTTCTGTGTTTTCACAGACCTCGGAACGGTCCACCTGAAGGTTCCAGGATAAATGTGGGAGGCGTTAGCATCGTACTTGATAGCCGATGGAACTTCGGACCACATTTCCGAAGTTTGGTCCCCAAGGTGACACAGGCATCGGTCGCGATTTCGCGACTGATGCCCAACCTAAAGTGACCCAACGCTTCCTGCAGGAGACTGTACCTGGGGATCGTATGGAGTATGGCCCTATACGGGGCTCCCGTATGGGCGGCGCGGTTGACGGCCAACAACTCAACGCTCCTTAACAGACCGTTGAGGACCTTGGCCGTCAAAACAATAAGGGGCTACCGCACGATCTCCGGAGAGGCTGCATGTCTCCTAGCCGGGACCCCTCCATGGGACCTGGAAGCGAGAGCCCTTGCGTCATTGTTCCAATGGCGCAAGGGCGCTGGAGCGGGACCACAGGCCTGCGTCTCGAGAAATCGATGACCAGCGGTTCCAACTCCGCCAGGATCTCATGGAGTCATGGAGGGTGCGACTTGAGTAACCCAAGTGGGGTACCACCATCATCGCGGCGGTGAGACCGATCATGGACGATTGGCTGCAGAGGCAGCATGGTGACCTCACGTATCGTGCGACGCAGATCGTTACCGGGCATGGATGCTTCGGTAGCTATCTGTTTCGCATCCGTCGTGAGGTCACACCTCGGTGTCAACACTGCGAGGTTTCCGACGACGACACCGCACTCCACACGTTGGTGGAGTGCTCAGCGTGGGCGAGTCAGCACCGGGACCTCGTAGTGGGTCTGGGCGTGGATACCGTCTCGCTGGAGACCATGCTTCAAGCCATGGTCTCCAGCAGGAGTAGGTGGAACGCGGCCGTGTCCTTCTGCGAGCAAGTCGTACTCGCGAAGGAGGCGGCCGAGAGGGAGAGGGAGCGTACCCTCCCCGTCGAGTTCCGTAGTCAGCGGCGAGGGCGCCGCAGACTCATCTACGCCGAAGACCATCGACCTCCATGATCGGGGCCTGAGGACGGCGGGATCGCCACCCGTCGTCCTTACAGAAGCAGGCTAGAAGGGATGCGTGCTGCGGGGCGTTTGTCCCATAGCACGCAACCAGATTCACTCACTGACGCGGGATAAAACCCTACCCCAACGACGCGGGATTCTCATCCCGACCCAACCCCCGCAGAGACCACATAGGTGGACAAAGTCCGCCGGGCGCCACTGGAAATACGTTCTGCTTATTGCATGCTGTATTTGCCTATAATTGTTTGTAACATTTATCAATTTATATATATTATATATAGATATATATCATAATACTTTGTATAATGTAAGTAAGACACTGTGACATGTAAGAGTGTTAGCAAGTGTTGGTAATTCTTAAATAAATATATAAATAAGATTTGATTGTTTGTTTGTTTGCCTAGAATAGACTGAGAAAGTACTGTACATATTTTGAAAACTCTTTCACTAATATCTTGCTATATTATCCCCGTATGCTATAGGCCAGTTTATATCCCGGTAATTGTTTTCCCGTGGGAAACGAAAAATCCTATCCATATCACGCGGGCGGACCCGCGGTAATTAACTAGTAACATAAATGTTGCAATGAAAAATAAATGTTATTATATTCAAGTTAACTCAAATGGAAAATAATTTACATTAATCGCTTAAAGAGACAATACGTTAGGCATTTTGTGATTAAAAGATCACTATCAGAAAGGTATAATAATATATCTGAATGCTGGCTACTCTTTATTCCAGCTATTTAAAAAGAATTAAATAATTGCCTCCGTGGCGTAGTCGGTTGAACGTCCCGGGATCGACTCCGTGGTCAGGTCAAATATTTGTATATCCTTACGGAGGCTGGGTGCTTTTCTATGTATACGAGGATAAGAATAGGTTAGCTCCGACAACAGGTTTTGAATATTCTATAGTACCCGGCAACTGCAATAGGCTTGCCCCCTATCACGTGGGAACGACAAAATTACTGGCAAAGTGTAGGTTTGTAATGCACCTCTGCCTACTCCTTAGGGGATATATGTGTGATTTTGTCTGTCTGTCTGTCATGTTGTCGTATAGTACAGCTCCTGCTTTGTTTGAACCAAGATGGCGTTGTGTTCAAATTGTCCCAACATAATTGTTGTTATTATTGTAGGACATTAAAATAGATAATAGATAATACTATTCCATGCTGACAAACCCGCGGGTTTTAGGTAATGTACAATAGACTATTAAAAAAGCAAGTCTGAGTAGGTAAGGTAGGTAGGTCGCCGTCGCTGCGAGGCCAAACAAAGGGTTCTGTTTGTTCTCGTACTGGGCAGGTCCAGTAAGCAATCTAGTAAGTGCTCTGAGATTGCGGTCGTTATCCGTATACCTACATTCACTTGTACACTATCAGTTATGTATCCCTTTCGTTGAACGTGGAACATTGGTTCCCTCAACTCTTGAAAAAATATCGTAAAATAAACAGGTTGAATCAAGGGAGAAATGAAAAAAGCCCGGTCAAGTGCGTGCAGGCTTCGCATAGAATAGGATTCCGTAGCTACCTATAATGGCGTCTATAACTCCTGAACTAACTAAGTTATCTAAGTCCTTATAGTTTTCCTTCAAAGTTCATTATATGGACGGTACTGATCTTTTTTCAGGTTTTTCGTGACAGCCGTGTAGGTTTTATATTATATTTATATATATTTTATTTTTATTTTATTATTTAAAAAAAAAACTTGCGCTTCAAAGCCTAATATCTCGCAAACTGAACCTGTCAATGTTTTTAAAATACCTATGTAATGAAAATGATACCCCACACCAAGGGATAAACGCGAGAAAAAATCGTTCTACTTTACGTGTAGGAAAAGTACCCCAAAAAAATATTATTTTATTTAAGCACCTTGTTGATGTAGTACATATATCATGCAATGTTTCATCTTTCGAGCTCTAGCCGTTTGGAAGGAAAGACGAACATGGATAGACGGTTCGTCCGTCTATCCATCCTCGTCTCTCGGATTGAAATGACAAAAATAAACGGGGTTCCGAGAAATTGCAGAAATAGTTACTACAAAATGTAAAAAATGCGTAATACTCGTAGTATTTCGTCTAGTGCTATTTCAATTGCAGTAATCAATCTATTAGTGATTGCAAGATGACAGCTTACCTCAAACCTCTCGACTCATTCAATTGCCAGGGTTTTAAAAACTCATTACTTATATGAGTATAACACAACAACAGTAAATTTAAAACGGCACATTCTACAAGCTCGATTGCAAAGCTTTTCATAGCTTAAGAGTTGAAAGCATTCGAGAGCACTTCGCTCAAGTGTTTCTCGATTCTAAAACACCAGAAAAGCTTTTAAACAGTATGAGGCTAGTATTTATGGAGGTCGTCTGAAGATATTAAATGGAAGTCTTAAATTTCATTTAATGTCTTCAGAGTCGTGTTCTGGTTAAAGTTTGAGAATATGGTAGTAGACGAGTGTAGCCGTTTGTTAAATTGAACGTTATGAACCTTACCTCATGTATATATTCTTTTAAATAAAATAAAATTAAAAAGGATGATAAAAAGTCACAAATAACGTATATATTGAAAACGCAGTAAATCTGGTACAAAATCAGGTAGGTATACACAACAACAGAAACCACATCGATTTTGTATATATTTTTATAGTTGATGGTTTCGATTGTCGGCACTTGGTGTAACTTATAGTAATACATGTTTTTGTTTTTTTTTTTTTTTTTTATTAATTCCGCGGCCCAAGCCCAATTCTTGGGCCGCGGCCGCTCTAACACCGTTTCACTTTTTTTTTATCACCCAGGATTTAACCTGACCGGTTTCACGTTGCAGCATTATCAAAGGTTGTTGTTCACTTTACATATTTATTAAACAAGTATTTTACTACACTGTCTAACATTTCTTCAAACCATTGTTGAACTAAATAGTTGAATTTGTATGAAGTATTTTTGAATGAACAATTGTTATGTAGTATAATTTTAACGACGGGTAATAATGAGGTATCTATATATCTCAATAATCGCGTAAAAGGCCCGTTAGTTTTTCTTTTATTATTATTTTTTATCTATTATTTCAGGCTACATTAGAAAAGTTACAAGATTTTAGTAACTTATTCTACGGCTCGTAGATAAATATTTTTATACCATTGCCCCTCGAAAAAGTGAACTTTATTCATCGATAACAGTGAATAAAACGCTCATTTACTCACAAGTGAATAATGACATTTGAATTTGGAACGAGCTTCGATAGACGAATTAAGTATACCACAAAAAAAAGAAAGCTGAACGTAACTACTGGCAGGCTGAGGTTACCTTCCCCCCTCCCCCCCTCAACCCCCCCATCAGACAATGTAGGTGTTGGAAACCTTTACCTTATTTTCTCGCAGTCAATGGTATAAAGTAGAGTAGACTACTAGTGAAAAAAAAAATATCTGGTTCCTTGTATTCAACTTTAGAATCCGCTATTCGCTACGCTCGGGATTCTATTCTAGAATCCTTCTCTACTCTCGGGATCCAACTTCGTAACTCGAATTAAATTTTCTTTTTTTTTCACTTATTGTATAATCTACTATAAATCTAAAAATACTAAGTTGTAGGTAGGTATAGTGCCCCCAACAAGTTTGCCCATATCCGGAGTTCGATTTTTGCTAACGATTTTGCGTTACCTCTGGCGCTCTGCAAAAATCGGGTTCCCAGACACACATACCGAACAACGTTTCTTGTCCTGCACGTGGAGCTAGTTAGGAATAACCAGTTCTTCTATTTATTATTTATTGTACATTAAAAAATGTATACACAAGTTGGTAATTATTAAAAACAATATGCACAAAGGCGTGCTTAAGTCAAAACGATGACTTTTCTGCCAGTAGACCTTAGAGGTTTAGAGGATAAAGATGGTTATTGTAGAGAGAAGCAGTGTGTTTAACAAGAAGTATGAAATAAATATATTATTAATAAAATAATAGATAATTAAGTAAATACATACAATTACAGTATCAATCAATACAACATCAGATAAATAAATACGTAGATAAATAAGAATAAAGACAAATCTAAAAAGTTTAATACATACGAAATACAATCAAGGAACTATTGTGAGAGGAAATGCTCCTAACTAGTTCTTCTATGCGAGACTATCAAATAATCAAGCACCTTGACATTGGCGAAATCATCGATGAACGTCGATGGAGCCACGTTTTTAAAAAAAAGAAGAAGAAGGATAATATCCGTTTAATTTCAATAATTACCTCGTCATTTAAAATAAATAAATGTTAATATAGTACTGAAATTCATCACTTTCAGCAGTTACACTAATATTACTTACGTGTATGAACGCTACATACCATTTCGGTTACGATTTCCTTTTCCTTAATCAATTAACGTATGTATTACAAAACAAAAACTTCTTTTTCATTTTACTACAAATTTTGGTAATGGTTACTAATAACCGATATTTATTCATCATCATATTTCATAACTTTGTTGCTGTTATTAAAAGTTATAAAGAGTCGAAGTATTACTCAATACTTTTTAAAAGCCTTTTCATTATTCATCGGTATCGATAAAACCAGTTTTTCCTTAGAATTGTAGAATTGTATTAGGTTTACTTAAATGATTAACTGGTGAGGTGTACGCCGCTGATACAAGCTCGTATATTTTCATTTCAACTCAAATTTTCCGCATTCATTCGTCTAAATTTCAAATGCTACGTTGAATCTCAAAGGACTCAACTTGTAGTATAATATTTTCTCCGTTCATTGAAAATTCCGACCTGTTTTTCATGTTCATAAATTTGTAACTATACCTACATATTATGTAAACATACCGACTCGAGTTTTATTTATTTATAAGTTTAGTTCATGTTTTTGAAAGACTTTCTACATCTCCAGGGTTCAATTCATCAAATGCTCATCCCAACGCGGGACCCACAAAATTACTATCAAAATGTGGATGTGTACTGCACCTCTGCCTACCTCTTCAGAGAAATAGGGTTGGTATTCTTGCCAAAGTCCCTTCATTGGTATCAGGTAAGGTTCCGAAAATTCTGGCATTTAGCCACGTTAAATGACATTGCTAATAAGTCACATAACATAATAATACTTTTTATTTTGATACTCGTAACATTTATCTATATTACTTATAATAAATCTGTAGAAGTGAAAATTCTACATTGTAAATATCAAAAAAATAAATGGCAGGGGGTGTTACTAGACTAGACTAACTATAACCCAAAAATGTGGTTAAAAAAATTTTTGTCTGTCTGTCTGTTTGTTCAGGCATCACGCAAAAACTACCGGTTTGATTACGATGAAACTTGGTATAATTATTCTTTAATATACTGGGTACCCTGGGTACCCTGGGTACTTTTATCCCGGAAAAGTATATATAATAAAAAACAAACTTAATTGTGCGGTTCGATCCCTAGACCCGATTACTGTACCAACCGCAAATAATAAGTTTGTCGTGTTTTTTTTATATATATATTGGGTTCGCCAAATTGATGCAATACTATAGAGAGTGGCCCTCAACTTGACGATCTACTGATGTGCCTCTTCACGCTCCGCTTAAAGAACCCAGGGTTACATGTGGGAGGAAACACGTGCACAGGCAGGGCGTTCCAGGCCACTATCGTTCGGCAGAAAAACGAACGTTTAAAACGTTCGGTTCTCGCGAACATGCTATCCACTGTGTGGGAGCATCTCTGCCCGGCACGCGTTGTTCGGGATCGGAAGGAAGAGGATGGGATCAGATTGTAGAGCTCTTCAGAACAGGTTACGTCACCCGCAGTGGAGTTCACTAAAGGGCGCTGCACACAGCTAAGATACTATAATATTTTAACTTATGATACAATTCAATGGACGCACGACGCGACGACGTAGATAATAAATAATATTCCATATTTTCATATCTTAAAATGAATTTATATGGTATAATAGAGAATATAATAGAAGATATAATAGAGAAACTGGTGTATGAACGCAATAAAACCCAAAACAATGATTTTTAGAACTTTTGTATGTTTATCTGAATGTTTGAACACGCTAATCTCAGAAACGATTTGATTGTTTGATTTGAATTTGCGGTTTGATTTTCAATCGCTTCATAAATAAACAAGTTATGTAGATCTAAAGTAACACGCAGGCGGAGCTGCGGGCAACAGCTAGTTTACAATAAGAATTACAATAAACATAATTTATACTAAAAATATTTACATTAGATTTTGATTACATTACATTAAGAAGAGACGCCCAGGACTTTAATTGGCTGCGCCATAGCGGCAGGCAAGTAAGATTTGGTTGCCTTTCATCAACATTTCATCGCAAGGTTTAATTATTATTTTTTTTAATTACATTATAGCTGCTACTTTTTATTAAATTCATTCGGCCATTTTGGACATAACTCATTATAAATGTACCCGGTGACGGCAATAGGCTTGCCCCCTATTACGTGGGATTAAAAATACTGGCAAATTGTGGTTGTGTAATGCACCTCTGCCTATCCCTTCGTGGATATAGGCGTGATATGTGTGTGTGTTTGTGTACATTTTGATAATGTGCTCCCGAGAAAATCAGAAACATATTCCATGAACTCTCGTTCAAAAACCAAACAATGTAAATCGTTCGAATCTAATCGAATTCGAAATTCAAACTTCAATTCTAGTTACTTTCAGAATTTTAAACCGTATATTCGTAACCCACTTGAGTGCAATTTGTCCAAGCAAGTCGGCTGAGTACACTCACTGTTGATGAAACTAAACTGGCTAGTTTCGTCGGGCTCCCGCTTTTTCCACAACTTTTTCTTTTTCCAACTAGCTCACTCGTGTTTGGCTAATGAAAATATTCCGCATTGCCATTTTCAACGGGCAACGAGATGAAAGAAACAGGCTTTTTTAATATGCATGTGTTTTATGTGTTACATTTTTTATAATTTGAGTACTGGTGATATTGAAATTTGAATAGAAAAACTGGGCGTCATTCTGCTTTTGAATTTTACTGGCGAACAAAACATTTAGTAGGTAACTATTATTTTTAATCTTGTAATAATAAATATGTTAGGACAATTCACAGTCACACAATGCCATCTACTCTCAAACTAAGCAGAGCTTGTGTTATGAGTACTAGATAAACTGATATATAGAAGACATTAAAACGTCGACAAATGTTTCACCTCTTAACGAGGCATTCTCAAGACTGTCTCAGAGAGAACAGCAAAATATGAAGCCAGAACATATTTGCTTTTAAGTATGAATGTGTAAATATCGCTAGCGCGATGTAGGATGTGTCGAAAACAACTAACGGGGGTAGAAAAATTAAGTTATGCTAACAAATTCAAAATAGGTATTTAAAAGACAAAAATCTACTCTTTACTACACAGAAAACATAGTGTAACACACACAAACCAACAAACAACTACTGTGGCTGTACATTCACGAACAAATTAAGCAAAGGTATTGTTGGTTTGTGTGTGTTACCGAGACGCCTGCGGCTTTGCCCGCTTGACAAATTATGTACTAAAAACCTTCGTCAAGAACCACTCTATCCATTGGTGAAAACCGCATCAAATTCCGTTTCGTAGTTTTAAAGATCTACGCATACATACAGAACGGGCGACCGTGTTTTATAATATGTTGTAGTGATTTTATCGAACTGTGGATATTGTTGCTGTTTTATTAGGTACAGATTACTGAATTTTTATATCTTTACTTTAATGCTTAGTCCCATGTGTCCTGGATATGCTCTCGTAAGGATAACTCCAGAGCACCGGCAGCTCTTTAACTTTCTAACTAGTGGTTGCCCTATGGTCGAACAGTAGATCTCGTGAACTATAAAAACATTTTTTTGGGATTGTCACGCCATTGCCCCCTCGCACCATCAAAAACATTCACTATGAAAAAGTTGTTTCAAGTAAGCTTCTCAATCAAAAAAAAACTCAAAATTGGCAACAAAAAAAACAATAAAAATTTAGTTAAATCAAGGAACACTTGTGCCAAGTTTTATGGAGATCGGATAAAAACTGTGGCTGCTAGCTCGGAACACACATACAGACAGATGGACGAAAGCAAAATTGTGCAATCTCGAAATGTAGACGCTTCGCTCGCTCGGTCAAAGAGCTAGCTAGCTTAGCTTTGTACCTACGTAGCATAAACTGACAGATATGTCATGTCAATGTCAGTTTCGTGAGTAACTTCAGCTGAATAATTGGAACACAACCCCATTGAATATTTTGGTAAACATGATGTATGATACCATCCAATGTATACCTTATTTTGTATGTGACGCGACCCGGCAGTTGCCTGATATTGATTTTGGACCGCTCCTATCGCTAAGGTAAACACCAGCCGAGTTTTTGTTTGACTTATTCACTGCTCCAAGATTTGTACGTACCTAATTGTATCTATTTTAGAAACAAGTTTTTCCTCATAATAATGTTCCTATTTACTGACAATACTACTGTCGATTGACGGCACTTGGTGAAATCTACTACACTATTGCACAAAAACACACATCAACAAGAATAACAACACAGAGTAACAAGAATCCAAACATCGATCGATATAAACTTTGGCGTTTTTAATTATTTAGCAACCTGACAAACTGATCAAAATCTGGACATATTGTCAGCAATATATTGCACAAAAACACATATACTTTTCCACCGTTATAATTTTATTTTACTGACCGGTTTCACCTCACGGCATCATCAGAGTTTTATACAATATAGTTTCAACAAATCACACAATAATGTACATAATTCACATAAAAATGACTAAAAATATGTAGTACGATATTTTTATGTCAGTAAAAATAAAATTATGACAGTGGAAAAGTATATGTGTTTTTGTGCAATGTGTTACTGACAATATATCCAGATTTTGATCAGTTTGTTAGATTGCTAAATAATTAAAAACGCCAAAGTTTATATCGATCGATGTTTGGATTCTTGTTATTCTTTCACGCAAAAAATACTAAACGGATTTTACTTTTCTGCATACTTCCATACTTTCTGCATAGCATCAGAATATCATAATATAGGCTACGTTGTTATCTCGGTAGTGTGTTCCCGTGTGGTGGTTCAATTCTAATCAAACACTGGTGGTTTGTGTCGGACAGTACGTTTGTCAGGTCCCAGAAAAGTTTATAACATCCACATTATGTCAGTAAATCTTTTAGTCCTTAATAGAGGGAAAGACCGTTTTTGGGCAATTTGCGTATGTTTGCCACAGTCCACAGCACAGGGGCACCGCGTTCAGGAGAATTTGGGTTTCAGGATACTTAGGTACTCACATATCCTAGGAATTATAAGTGGAGATTATAATAATGCACATACATAACTAAGGTATAATTATTCCATGAATACCAAACAGTGAGTCGATATGCAAACACGTTCAGACTTAGTCGATAACGGTTGCCACACAGTACCGGCGGTAAAAGCCTGGCGGGTTGTACCGTCGGCAATGTTTGTGGTAGCCTTAATTAACACTACTCTTTCATTAATTGTGCATATCTCCGTCATGAATATAACATACTTGGAGATATATTTTACTTTTGCTTGTTTGGTTTTACTTTCACCTTCAAGTTTAGCTTTCACTTATAGTCTAAAAGTGGAAACAGACAGCCTGTACCTGTACCATTTGACCGATTTTGCTCAAATTTAGCACGAACCTGTATTATAATAGTGGATCAGCTGACGGGAAAGCTTATGTCACGTTGAATTAGCAATATGTCTGTGTTAGGTACTCACGTCCATAACCGGACACCCCATGTACGCACTCAGCAGTATTCCTAGTGGCGCCGGACGACTTTGGCCACCTATGTGGCCTTTGTCTCTCGCGTCGGTAAGTGCACCTTCTGACCTGCTTCTCTAAGGACGGTGGGTTGCTAGCCCGTCATTCTCAGGCCTCGATCATGGAGGACGATGGTTTTGAGCTTAAATCCTACTACTCCCGCTGGAGACCATGGCTCGAAGTATGGTCTCCAGTGAGAAAGTATCCACGCGCTGACTCGCCCACGCTGACCACCCACCAACCTACACGTGCTATAGGTGTCTATTTGATCTCTTAAAAATAATATCTATAAATAATCACGTCTTAATCCCAGGAGGAGTAGACAGGTGTGTTTAATACATCCAAATTTCACCAGTGACTTTGTTGGTCCCACGTAAGGGGACGAGCAGTTGAGGATGACTTGGAACTCGAAATTGTAAATAAGGTCCCTTCAAACCAAGTCAAGTCAAGTCAAAACCAAATATTCAAAAAGCATACATAAACTCATTTATTAATAAATATTCTTAAATCAAAACTGTACAATAAATACAATTCTACAAATTTTAAGTGAACAATGCTACCAACATGACATTAATTGACAAATAGTTGATACCAACATTCAAAGTTTACACTCAATTCATACAATGACGCCAGTTGTAATAGATCCGTCAGGCGCTCGCCAGCTGAGTCCGGAAATTGGCCTTAGAGTGGGTTGCCTTGTTCATTGCAACGAGCGTGTATAACTTGCCTTTTGACCCGGTGAACTACATCGTATATGTATAAATGACGACGAATAAAGAACTTAAAATAGAAATGGTATTCTATTTTGAGGTTTATCATTAACTATTGGTTTCCTTTTATAGTTTATCAATTTCAATGTAGGGACAGTTTTTTATAGACAACGCCATCTAGCCTTAAATAAGCTAATATAAGCATGTGTTTTAGGATCTAGATAATTGACTAGACCCATAATGATCTAACAGTAGACCTCGCGAACATTAAGCACCTTGTTTTCACATTTCAAAAAATATAGCAGCTTATCAAAAAAAAGCATACGATAAATAAAATTTTAATAAATATTCTATACTTATAAATAAAAATGAATCGCCGTTCGTTTGTCTCACTAAAACTTCGGAACGGGTGGACCGATTTGGGTAATTATGATCTTGAAGTATTAGAAGTTCAGGGAAGGTTTAAAAATAAAGTTTGAAGTGGTACGAAATTCGCCAGGACAGCTAGTCAATCATAAATAAATGTGGCCGCTAGCCTGGGACACACATACAGAGAGACAGATGGACGAAAGCAAAATTGTCCAATCTCAAAATGTAGACGCTTCGCTCTAATTTGAAACCATTACTTTTATTATAGAAAAAATGGATAGCTATTGGCAAAGACTTTGAATTGATAGACACGAAGAGTACTACAGAGAAATTGCTCACGTAGGTGTTGCCAATTGGTAACAACACAATTATCTAATTGGGCGTATTTTCATAAAAAACTATTTTAATTTTATTGTTTAATTTCTATAATAATTCAATCACATTTATTACATGATTTAATGTTTATTATAATTACATTTTTTATTGATTTTAAACTTTTGTACCACTCAAATTTTATTTGATAATGCCAGTCTATAGATTGAGGTCTATGGCTATTGACGTGAAAGGTCTCGGTGAACATAATAAGGGACCAAACAATTAACATTTGAAATGTGGGTGCATAGTATGAATCTGCCTACCTCTTTAACGAAACAGACTTGATTATAGGTATCAATATTTCAGTTCAGGAAGAAACTTTGACGTATGTATAAAACATTAATAAAAATATGAAATACGTGTTCGAACTTAGTGGAAAACTTATTGCAAAATCCAATTTAATATTCTCAGAACGTTCTGTCTTTCACCTTAATTACTGCGTACCCATCTCAGGACTTAGTGAGATGAGTTATGTCTAAGAACCGCCACAAATACCCTATTAATTAAGACCAGTAAATTACACCGTTATAAAGGCGTAACAATATTGAGGATGCTTAAAATATTTAAGTCGTGGAATCCCTGCCGTGTATCTTTCTGTTAACCTTGAATCTATTGTCACTCGAAAGTTGTGTGTTGTAAGTACCTGTACCTATGCATGTTGGGTTGGATTCGATCCCCGAGAAGGTGTGTGATCCACAAGTTTGTACCAGAATTTGAGTGTTGTTACATCTAAAAAAATTAAATCATTTTTTAATTTTATAAACTTAAGACAAACGGGTCTTTTACTGCGATTATTGAGATATATACATACCTCTTTATTACCCGACGTTTCGACCCTACCCTGTGTGTTGAATTCGATCCTCGAGAAGGTACACAAGTTTGTACCAGAATTTGAGTGTTAGATTTACAAAAAAAAAAATATGTAAGACTTGTCTGCGACCCGCGTGTAATAGTTTCTATCAGGGTCAGGATTCAGGATCGAGAGATCCCAAATCCCACGGAAACATTATTAGTGGGATATAAAGTGGCCTATATGTTATTCTGATGTAAGTATGAGCTGCCTCTACCTTCGGGGAAACAGGCGTGAATATAATTGAAAAGAACTGAGCATGCAACTGCATCAGTTTCGTACATGTAGCGAAAATAATTTATGTGTGACCTTGCAGCGTTCCAAAAATCTAAGCCTCGATGACCTAGTTGCTAGAGGCCAAACTTAGTTAAACTTTATTAGACTGTTATACTGCGGCATACAATGAATTAGAGCTTGTCTGCAATAGTGTCGTGCCTAAGAAACGCAGGGCAGTTGACACGCTGATTATTACTATGCACCAAGGAGAGCCTGTTCTTGTTAGTACCGCGTAATAGGGTATGCCTTATTATCGACTCTTTATTAACCAAGTGAGCAAATTTAAAAAAATTAAGATACGTACTGATACCCTCTGTGCTCGTGAGGTCATTTGCTTTACCTGTGCAAAACCGGGGCGACCACTCGTTTCTTTTTATACTGTCGATTGACGGCACTTGGTGGAATCTGCAACACATATTGCACAAAAACACATATACTTTTCCGCTATCGTTATTTAAACTGCCATGGTCGTTATTATTATAAACTTTGGAAATGTATTCGGGATATTTACCATATATTATATTGTTGTTGAGTTTCCGATATTTCGGCACTATTGCAAGCGCCATGGTCACGGAGGAACTGTCAGTACATCGCGAAATAGTTTTAAGGTAAACCGTACGGTCTACCCTCCTTCTCACTCGTTTTTGTCGCGCACCACTACTATTGTCGGCACTGTTCTCACTACCAACTCGAACATGATCACGGCACACAATACTCACGGTATCCACTCGCGGTTTTTGTTTAGGTTGTTATTTATTTTTACATAAACTGAGCACTGGACGCCAGACACCCGGCAACTGAAAACCGTCTTCACGATTGAATTTTTTATATTTTGTTATTTCAATGGCTTCTCTCACTAACCTGGGTATGTAATGACGGTCTGCCGAAAGTATTTGTGGGTTATGTAACTCTATCCAATGATCAGTACCTGCCTCAAGTATATGCTCCGCAATCGCAGACTTCTGTGGTTCATTATTTCTGACCGCCCTAATATGTTCCTTCATTCGGCATGCAACCGATCGCTTAGTTTGCCCAATGTAGGAGCTACCGCAGCTACAGTCGACTTTATACACACCAGGCTTCTCCAAGGGGAAACTGTCCTTGGGCGAGCGCAAGGACTGTGATACCTTTCTCAGAGGCGTGAAGATAGTTCTTACGGATATTTTCTTGAGAATGTTAGTGATCTTATCAGTCACACCTCTGACATATGGTAGGAATGCTGGGTGTCTTTCTACCTTGTAATTTAACTGTTTCTGCGTGCATCTAGGTGGCTTGATCCGTCCACTGTACCCATTACGCTGTAAGACGCCGCTTATATGTGTTAGTTCAGCTTCCAAATGTTCCTCGTCACATAAGTTGTATGCACGGTCAGTAAGCGACGCCACGACTGAATGCAATTGGCGTGGGTGGTGATGCGAGTCTGCATGTAGGTAGCGGTCTGTGTGAGTTGGTTTTCTATCACGGAGTGGCTGAGAGTCCCATCCGAACGAACACCAACCTTCACGTCCAGGAAAGCAATGGACCTCTCTATTTCCATTTCATAGGTGAAGCTCATTTTATTATGGATGTTGTCATTGGCAGCTCATTTTGTTAGGGTTATGTGGCTCATTTAAGCCACATAACCCTGTACATCACGCTCATCGCCCTCCATGACACAGAAGATGTCGTCCACATACCTTTTCCAAAGTTTGATGTTGTTTTGCGGGGCAGTAGTGATAGCCAGTTCTTCGAAATGTTCCATCCATAAGTTGGCCACCACTGGAGCCACTGGACTACCCATTGCTACTCCATCTATTTGTAGGTAGTATTCGTTACTGTACTACACAAAGTAATTTGTGAATAATCAATGATGCACAAGGTCAGCATAGATCTTAGAAATGCCCTTCTCTGCGATTTTGCGTTTGATTACTTCCATACAATCAGCTATAGGAACATTTGTAAATAATGACTCCACGTCAAAACTCACCATCACTTCCGTTTCCTTCACTGTGGTATGGCGCAAAATTTGTATGAAATGTCGGGAGTCTTTGACGTACGATGTTGTTCTCCCCACCAAGGGCTGCAGTACCTTAGCTACGTGTTTAGCTAGTTCATAAGTGGGTGAGCCAATTTGGCTCACAATAGGCCGCAATGGTACGTTTGCCTTATGAACCATAGGTAGCCCATATAATTTGGGGGGTTCAATGTTTCTGGGACGTAGCAGATACATCACTGTGTCGTCACCAATTTCTTGTTTGCACTCCTTTATCAACTTTTCCGTGCTTCGTTTGGTTTTCGCTGTAGGGTTATAGTTGACTTTCTTGTAGGTTTTATCGTCACTTAAAAGTTGCCGAATTTTGTCGTCGTATTCTGTGACGTCTATAACTACCGTAGCATTCCCTTTATCCGCCTTGAGTACAAAAATACTGTCGTCGTCCCTCAGTTCTCGCAGTGCGGAACGCTCGGCGGCCGTCATATTTGGCTGTGGAGGCTTGGCCCGACGCAAGGTAAGTGCCACTTCCTGTCTCATGACTTCTGCATCCTCTACCGGTATTTTGTTGCGTCTGACCACCTCCTCAACCGTACCTATCACTTTTTCATACGGAATACGAGTAGGTGTGGGGGCAAAGTTCAACCCTCTCTCCAAGGCGTCAAGTGTTTCATTGGTCAACACTTTTTGGGAGAGATTGATAACCGTTCGTTGACTTCGTAAGTTTTTGTGGTAGGGGACGGATGGTTTCTGCTTTCCAAGGAGGGCATCAAACTTACGTTTTTGTTTCAAAGCACAAATTTCCCTCGAACGTTGCGCTTGTAAGTATGTGATTCGGTCACAATTATCGAAATCGTCCCTAGACAACACCGCACTGCACTTATGATGTATATCGTACAACTCACGCTGGATCTTGTTTAAGCGGTATCTAGTGTTATTAATTGACTTACGTAATAACTTGATACTACAATTACGTAGAATGTTCGCGGAACCATAAATGTCTTTGCGAGGTTTTATTCGCGCACAAATCGGAATTACATCATACACTGACACTTCAGTAAAAAGGATAGTGACTCACTGATACATTCACTCTTTTTCCGCGTCCGTTCAAGTTGTTTGATTAGTTTTACACATTCCGGCCCGTACCGGTGCATAATATCGTTATTTAAACTGCCATGGTCGTTATTATTATAAACTTTGGGAATGTATTCGGGATATTTACCATGTATTATATTGTTGTAGAGTTTCCGATATTTCGGCACTATTGCAAGCGCCATGGTCACGGAGGAACTGCCAGTACATCGCGAAATAGTTTTAAGGTAAACCGTATCGGTCTACCCTCCTTCTCACTCGTTTTTGTCGCGCACCACTACTATTGTCCGCACTGTTCTCACTACCAACTCGAACATGATCACGGCACACAATACTCACGGTATCCACTCGCGGTTTTTGTTTAGGTTGTTGTTTATTTTTACATAAACTGACCACTGGACGCCAGACACCCGGAAACCGAAAACCGTCTTCACGATTGAAATTTTTATATTTTGTTATTCCAATGGCTTCTCTCACCAACCTGGGTATGTAATGACGGCCTGCCGAAAGTATTTGTGGGTTATGTAACTCTATCCAATGATCTGTACCTGCCTCAAGTATATGCTCCGCAATCGCAGACTTCTGTGGTTCATTATTTCTGACCGCTCTAATATGTTCCTTCATTCGGCATGCAACCGATCGCTTAGTTTGCCCAATGTAGGAGCTACCGCAGCTACAGTCGACTTTATACACACCAGGCTTCTCCAAGGGGAAACTGTCCTTGGGCGAGCGCAAGGACTGTGATACCTTTCTCAGAGGCGTGAAGATAGTTCTTACGGATATTTTCTTGAGAATGTTAGCGATCTTATCAGTCACAGCTCTGACATATGGTAGGAATGCAGGGTGTCTTTCTACCTTGTAATTTAACTGTTTCTGCGTGCATCTAGGTGGCTTGATCCGTCCACTGTACCCATTACGCTGTAAGACGCCGCTTATATGTGTTAGTTCAGCTTCCAAGTGTTCCTCGTCACATAAGTTGTATGCACGGTCAGTAAGCGACGCCACGACTGAATGCAATTGGCGTGGGTGGTAATGCGAGTCTGCATGTAGGTAGCGGTCTGTGTGAGTCGGTTTTCTATACACGGAGTGGCTGAGAGTCCCATCCGAACGAACACCAACCTTCACGTCCAGGAAAGCAATGGACCTCTCTATTTCCATTTCATAGGTGAAGCTCATTTTATTATGGATGTTGTCTAAATGAGCCACATAACCCTGTACATCACGCTCATCGCCCTCCATGATACAGAAGATGTCCACATACCTTTTCCAAAGTTTGATGTTGTTTTTTTTTTAATTATTTAAATCAGAAACTCGACAACAATTAAATTAACATGGTAAATATCCCGAATACATTTCCAAAGTTTACTTTTCCACTGTTATAATTTTATTTTTACTGATCGGTTTCACCTCACGGCATCATCAGAGATTTCAATATAGTTTCAATAAATGACATAATAATATCGTACATATTCATGAGGACATCAAAACACTGATAATGCCGTGAGGTGAAACCGGTCAGCAAAAATAAAATGATAACAGTGGAAAAGTATATGTGTTTTTGTGCAATACCACTAGTTTCATTTACGCTGACGGTTTTTGTGTGTATTACCATTCCACGCATGCGGAGCCGTGAGAAAAAGCTAGTAATATAACAAAATAGATTTTAAAATATGATAACTTTTTTTGTGTTTAAAGACTTTTAGCAGGCACGGAATTACTGTTTCCAGTGCTAGAAATAGAAAACTAAAGAGAATTCAAATAGTTTCTTACTTTTCCTACATACTCGTAATTCATGAATACGTTGGCCACATCTGGAGGAAGAGCATCTGTAAGTTCTCAGAATATTACATGTACATAAACAGACGGTAACATAATGTGGGGTGGCGTGGCGTGTTGCCAACTCGAATCACTGACCCGATACCTTTCCACTGCACTTGACGTTATAAATGAAAACTAGAAATATACTACATACTGCAGTCTATTATTATGTACACAGCGTGTAAATTTGATTTACGAGCTAAATTATAATGAAACCTTATTCCTTTGAATATTTTTTTTTGTAAAAATATTGTGAAAATAAATGAAAAATAGAATATAGCAATACTAATATACTTGCATCAAAAAAATATTCTGGGTTTATTCTATATTCTAAGTTATTCTCACCTACACGTGGTGCAATCACTCTGTCTACAGATGCAATGTCAACGATAAAATAAAACAGATTCTCTGACAATAGGCTTGTGTTCACTAAGAATAAATTGGATTGATGTATGTTTCTTATGACTATTTCCAATGAATAGATAACAAAAAGTAATATAAATTGGTACACAGAATAAAGATTACTATTATTTTTTAGAAAATAAGTTTGGAAAAATTAGGCATGTAGTCACGATACATCAAGCACCAATCAGAAAATATGACGTCACAGGTTGCACTCTGACCACAGAGTAAGTATGTATGAACTCTGACTTCTTGTGTCAAGTTGTGTCTGTGATATGGTGTAATTTAATTGTTCGTACGTTTTCTTACAAATACAACAGATTTCCTCAGTAAAAGTTCCTCAAACGAAATATCAATATAAATCGACATGGAGATAGGATTTACCAAGGCAAATAGCAGTAATATGCCCAAAATCGACACATGTATAAATAATTTGTTCGGAGTTTTAATACTCGTACTATTACATTCAGGCAGTAATAAGACGGATTCATTTTTAATGATGATTTTCATCACATATAATGTTAGCTGCAGCACCCCCTGGTGAGTTGTCACCGTACATAACACCTATCTAAGAACATTTACCAATCAAACCTAAACTCATAACTGAAAACTGCATCAAAATCGGACTAGTAGTTTTTGAGAACATTGGCAACATTGCTTTTCACAAATAATGTTCGCTGCAACGCCCTCTGGTGAGTTATCATCGTAACATTTATCTAAGAACATACATCAATCAAATTTGAACCCATAACTGAAAACTGTATCAAAATCCGACCAGTAGTTTTGGAGAAAAATGGCAACATGTATTTCCACAAACATCCTCTCACCCCAAACGCATATACCATCTCCGTTCCGTCGTAGGTAAAAAGCTATGCGTGTCCAGTCTATAGTGTATAATCCTTACAAGTGATATGTTCTTGGAATACGTTGAAGGAAACGCGTAAGCGCCATGAAATTCTCGGCGCTTTTGACCTTTTGGTCGTGATAAATCTATAACTAAGAAGCGATCTTACGCTTGAATAATTTATATTACAATTAGACGACTACTAGTAATTAGTTAGTAATTTATTGTTTAATCGCTGCCGCGAACTTTAGTTGTAACTCGTGACAAAAGGCGTTCGTTTTTTGTTTCAGGATAGCTTCTCTATACGTAGTAATAATAACTCAATGCCTGTCAAACATATTTTGATTTGTTTCGCAACCTGTGACGTCACCCAAGGCGCCATGACAGATTGGAGAGTTTTCGTTACAAATTTAAATACATTTTTTAAATCGCGAAATAAAATATGTAAATGATTGTTTTAAATCAAAATAATACATTTTTGTGACTATATAGATTCAAATCTAAAGAATTACTCAATTTTTGAAATTTGGGACACAAGCCTATTATGCAGACACCGTGCCTAGGAGAGCAAGTTAAGCCGTCGGTGTCACGTCGCTGTCGGTCCCGGTTGCTATACGTTACGTTGGCAGCCGTTACAAGCCCTAAAACCTCGACTGGTCTAACTGCAGAACTTCGAATCCACCAAAAGGTTGTTGAGGTCAGATGATCAGATGAATGAGGTAGAAAGTTCAGTCGCAGTTAGTCTGGAAAGCTGACCTCAACGCGGTTGGTATATGTCTCAATAAATTATTAAATAATGTGAGTAACGAAACATAAACATCATAAACAACTCTGTCTTCGGTAATGAAGACGTGTATTTGTGTATTTTCAGAGACGTTCAATAAATTCCTTCATAACACGGTTAAAACAATGACAGCCAAATCACGCAAACAGTAAGTAGCACTTGTTACATATAACGGCTATTCGTCAGACGCGGTGTCACAACGCCCCACATCCGGGTCCAAGTGACATCTTTATGACTATGTCTGTTATGCCGATTGCGAATAAACTCGTTAAATGTACAGTCACGAACAATAATAATGTAAATACTGTCACATATTCTAAAATATCTCACTCTTTACCGCTCGGACTGCAGACATTCTATTTAGTGGTATGTATGTGGTTGAAATTTTTTTTTAATTACAGAGGATTTATGAATTTCCTATAGTTTTTAATTTTTTCAGTTTTTCATTGAGAGGTTGCTAAAGTGATTTTTGATTTAAGTATCCACTTGCGAGATATTTATATTGCCCGTGACTGTACATTAATATACCGAGTGATAAGAAGTATTAATGCAGTAACAGTCATGTTCGAAAATAAAATAAAAGATACAGCACTCTTTGTTATACACAAAAAGATATAAATATGTTACAAATGCTTTGGAATAGTTATTGATATATGTAGAATAACTATTATCTAATATGATCTGGTATGGTATTCTATATCAATGGGTGGATTATTTGACCTTCAAAGTGTGTGTTAACTGCTCCTATTTATATTTAAGAAAAATACGAGTATTTTGATTGATTGATTGATCCCACCAAAATTTGCAAGACAAAGGTCTGAAGCCAACCTTATTTGATTAACTACAAGCTCTGACAAACATAAATGTTTTTGATTAGCGACTATAGTTCACTCTCTATAACGAGGGATCCGTTTAATCTACCCTTTTGAGAGTAACAAACGAGATTTTATTTATATGTTCATAGTCACGAACCATTTTTGTTTGTGTTTTTTATATATCACATAAAATCTTCTGCAACGTTGTGGGTGAAATTCCATACGCAAATATTTGGGGACTACGGGCAGATGTTACATTACTTTTGATCCTGATAATTGGTTCCCGCGGGTAACGTGAACGAGAAAACTAAACACAAAGTATAAGTTGAGTCGTTTGGGGTTGAGACACTGGGGTCATGGGGTCCGAGTGCTCGCCGCCTTTATAGAGACATTGCTAAACGCTTAATCGATGCTTCTCAGGACCAGAAGGCTGGCTATTAGGCAAAGAATAAGTTTCGCCATCCAACGTGGCAACACAGCCAGCATGCTGGGAACCTTCCCCGTCGGCAATGACGAAGAGGATTTTTTTAACGATATTTTGTAATGTAAATATTTTTAGTATACTTGTATAATTATGTATATTGTAATTCTTATTGTAAATAAAAGTATTTAACTATAAAAAAGTATTAGCTACTTGTTACTTAGGCACTTGTATTTTGTTGCACAGATTACGTCTCAAGGTAATTGAGTTTTTATGCGACTACGAAATGGTTAAAAAAATATTCGTGTTATAACTAACTAGTATAAAAATCAATATTTAAAATCATGGCTTTATCTCCGAAGAGATAGGCAGAGGCAGTTAGTACATCCACAAGTCACATTATTGGTCCTACGTAATAAGTGACCTATTGCAGTTTCCATACAATTTAGATTATGTGCTCGAATTTCGTCCATCTGTAGCACTCTTTTGCTTTCAAAACAACTGTCAGTATGAAAACGGGAATAAACCTTCTTTTTTTTCAAAGGTCAAACCCCTGTAAGTATCTTTTAATTATGGCCAGTACTTTTGAAGTTACGTAATTGAGTCATAATTATAACATAACATAACATAACATAGCATCACGCCTTTTTCCCCGAAGGGGTAGGCAGAGGTGTGCAAACACACCCACATCTCGCCAGCTATGTTAGGTCTCATGTAATAGGGGGCGAGCCTATTGCCATTTACCGGGCACAAGTTCCAGACTCTGACTCTCTGATAATTATCTGGGTAAAATTCTAAAGAGAATTATACATTATCCACCAGACCCGGGAATCGAACCCGAGACCTCAAGTGTGGCAGTCCGTACATAGTACCATTGTGCCACCGAGGTAGTCATAATTATCCATAGACATTGTTGATGTGTGTATAAAGAGAATAAACACTTTTTAATTGAATATTTAACAAAAAAAAGTGATATTTTCATGCAGTCCCTCATTATATTTGTCCGTTAATATTATCAGAAGAAATTAGAACATGTGTGATAGGTACGCGTCCTCGTGTAATGAGCCCAATTGGCTGAACACGTAGAAAGTTATACCTATTATATAGGTATGAACGGTGAAGTACAAACTCTGAAATTGCTGTACAATATTAAGTCTCTTCTAAAGTTCTAAAGGACATGAATGTATGTGTGTACAAACAAAATACTTACTTAAAAGTCAATATTTTTTACCGACTTCCAAAACGTTCGAAGACGTTCTCAATTTGACTGTATTTTTTTATGTTTGTTACCTCTTATTCTCGTCTGGGTGAACTGGTTTTGATTTTTTTTTAATTGTAAGCTACTGCTTCCCGATAGGTCTTATTTCAATTTGGTCTCGTTCCGAAAATTATTTGGTCCCACTCCGATAATTTGACGTGTTTTAGGGTGCCGTAGTAAAAATTTCGGAACCCTTATAAATTCGTCATGTCCTTCCGTGCTAAATTCAATGAGAGGTTGCTAAAGTGACTTTTTTGATTTAAGTATCCATTTGCGAGATATTAAGCTTTGAATAGCATATTTTGCGAAAACAGGGCATTCCTCCCCCTAACCCTCTAAAATCTAAACGGCTGTTGTGAAGGGCCTGAAAATTCGTGATGGTTTTCAATGTAATGAACTTTAAAAGAAAACTATAACGGATGCTATGACTCTGTTAGTTAAGGAGAGAGGCTTTAATGGGTAACTATGGAACCCTATCTTACGCGTGGCCCGACACAGCGCTCGGAAACAGGTAATAGGCTCGGCCCCTATAACGTGAGACTAAGAGTGACTGGCGGAAAGTAGGCCTAATGATAGCCTCTGTCTACCCTTTAGGCAATGCCAACGTATTTTTGTGTTGTGTACAGCGATTAGAGAGAGATAAGATTTTAAAAGTCCCTGTCTCTCCTTCTCCTGCCCCATCATACATGATATCCAAATTCTCTTCAGTCAGCACTGTGACCTTTAGTGAGACCAGCACAGTAAAACTTTACCGTGTGGCAAACGTCGAAAATCAACGAGCCGTCGGAACTGGGTCGAATGTTATTGGCCTATTAGTTACTACCTTAGTGTTGCGAACTGTTATGGACACCGCCTTAGTAATATTGTAATAGAATTGCTATATTTCAGACCCGTAAACTGTTTATGAGGTTAGTAGAAAGGCTATCAAATTTATATTATGTTACGACAACATAATACCGCAAACTAGGCCACTTTAATATGGAAACTCTGGAAACTGATCTACTAAGATATTGTGCAGCCGTATATATATTTTTTAGGGTTCCGTACCCAAAGGGAACCCTATTACTGAGACTTCGCTGTCCGTTCGTCTGTCTTGGGCTGTATCTCATGAACCGTGATAGTTAGAAAGTTGAAACTGTCACAGATCATGTATTTCTGTTGATTCGATAACAACAAATATTAAAACATAGAATATAACAAATATTTAAGGAGGCTCCCATACAACAAACGTGATTTTTTTGCCGTTTTGTTACGGAACCCTTTGTGCGCGAGTGACACTCGCACTTGGCCGGTTTTTAAGTAATTCTAAATGTGGTGATCTCCCTTCTCCTTACTTTAATCTTTCAACTATGTAACTTATAAATCTATTAGATATCTCAATTCAAAACCTAGCATGTGTGTATGTGTTTTTATTTATTTCCTCGGCCCAAGGCCGCGGCCGCACTCACGTCCGTTGCCAGGCGTCTCTGGTACTCATGTAGAAGGTATTTCCAGTAGCACCCGGCAGTGTGTGTATGTGTTGAATAGGTTTAAAGGAGTATCTTATAATCCGAGATCACAGACTGTTATTATTAATCATGATCATGACACGTCAATACTGGACAACCTAGGGACAATATAGTGTAGTTAATTACCACTGTTATTAGTATTATGTTACTAGCCTTCACTGTGAAATCTAACCAACAATCACAAACTTTATTCTTATTTACCACTAACTTAGGTCAGTTTGGCATACAAACTCTTTAAAATGCAGTCAAAGTTTGGGCTGTATATAAATAAATAAATAATAATAAATCGATATTTTTGCACACTCTTACACAATGTCATCTAGCCCAAATTAAGCTAATACATGGGGCACACTGAAAGTTTTGCACTTCCAGCTAATCGGAACTATTTGAATTTCGAATGTTATATTTTTTTAAACGTTGCAACCTTCTTAATAATAAAAAAAAACAAATGGAGAGAAATCATTTGTCAATTGTTTTTTATCACACATCAAAGTTCTACGTATGCAACGAAAATGGAATTAAGTCGAAAAGATTTTAGAGCGATGATTTTTTATGATTTTAAAAGTTCTCTATCTCCGCAAGACTGTGCCGCTCGTCTTCAAAATGCTTTGGGGAGAGAAGCACCTTGGTTGAGCACCTTGAGGCGATGGTTTGCTGAATTTGAGAGAGGTTGAGTTTCTGTACATGATGAATTTCGTGAAGGGTGGCCTTCAACTGCCGTCAACGAAAATAATGTGGCTACTGTTAAGCGGTTAATTGAAGAAAACCCGCGGATTACCTATGAGACAATTCGAAGACTATTGGGGATTGGTATGAGGCAAATCCAGAAAATTTTACACGAAGAATTGAAAGTTCGGAAACTTTGCTGTCGTTGGATGCCTCATGAACTGACAGCGGAGCAGAAGCGGGCTCGCGTGGAATGGTGCTCACAGATGCTACTGAAGTACGACCACGGCCATTCTAATGCTGTTTATGACATTGCCACAGGGGACGAAACGTGGATTTATTGTTTTGAACCCGAAAAAAAACAGCAATCTTGTGAATGGGTGTTTGAAAACGAGAACAAGCCAACAAAAGTGAGGCAGGCGATGAACGTTGGTAAAAAAATGATCGCGTTTTTTTTCTCAGCTACGGGTCCCATCTGTACAATTCCACTTGAAGATCAAAAGAGTGTTTAATGCCGAGTGGTATTCTACCATTTGTTTACCCAGGTTGTTAGAAAAAGTTCGCGAAAGACGACCCAAAAGCCGCGTTCTCCTACATCATGACAACGCTTCTTCACACACGGCCAACAAAACAAAGTCATTTTTAGCTTCCGAAAAAGTACAACTCGTCACCCATCCTGCGCATAGCCCCGACCTAGCACCCTGTGATTTCTGTATTATCCCCAAAATCAAAGATTTGATGAGAGGTTTCACTTTTACCAACTCCGAAGAGGCAGTGATAGCGTTCAATCAGCACGTAGAAAACATGCCTTCAGATCTGTGGTCCTCCTGTTTTAAAAAATGGTTCGATCGCATGAAAAGATGTTTAAAATGTAAAGGAGAGTATTTAGAAAAGCAATAAACATAATATTTTGTAAAGTTAATACTATCAGGCGTTACTTTTCGGAAGTCCATAGTTAAATAAAATAAATCTAACTACTTTGCAATATTCCGCCACATGCAAATTACCCAACTCTCGTATTTATTCATGCACAAGTCCGCCCTCCAAACCCACTTAGGCCGAAAGAATAGAGAAATAATTTTGAAAATAGAATAAATATGAGAGTTGTGTTATCGTGCAAAAATAATAAAAAACCTCGACACGTGTTTCGCCCCCAACCAGGGGCATCATCAGGAGATGTTGATGGCTCGGCGCACGGCGACCGAATATTTTGGTTTTAACATGTTGTTTTTTTAAGTTACGCAAAACTTATAGTGTGACCTATGGGATCTAGACGACTGATAAACATACTTATATGTAATAATAAATACATACAAATACATAGAAAACATCCATACTCCGAAACAAACCTTTGTGGATCGTACAAATAATTTGATTCGACCCGGAATCGAACCTGGGACATCAGGGACGGCAGTCGCATACACACACCACTGCGCCACTGAGGCATATAATACGTAAAGTACGTATTTCTAATCTGGTCTTAGACTTTTATTGTAAGTTTGGCTAATCATAATTAAATAAATAAATATTTTTAGACATTCCCACACAAAGTCATCTAACCCAAACTAAGCTATAAGCTTGTGGTATGGGATCTAGACAACTGATAAACATACTTATATATTTCTAAATACATACATAATAAACACCCAAACTCCGAAACAAACATTAGCGGATCACACAAATATTTGATTCGACCCGGGAATCGAACCCGAGACTCCGGAGTCGAAAGCCGATGCACTACCGACCACGCCACCGAAGGAGTAAATACAGGGTGTTACGAAAGGGTTATATCAACCCGAAGCCAGCATCATCAGCTGGTCGACCATAACCCGTTTCGATATATGGCGACCGCCAAAGAAGAAGAAAAAAGTTCATCAAAAAATTTAAAAAGATATTTCAAATCAAAACAAACGTGTCCCAACGCTACGGTTTGACGTAGCTACAACTAGACAATGGGCGCGTGGTACGTACGTACAATGCCCTTGGCGGTGGCGCGGGCGTCGCGGCGGTGTGGGCGTCCTTAAAGGATTATTTTTGTTTATGTAAATAAAAATTTGACCAACACATAGTTATGTTTCCCCAGATCCTCGTCCGTGGTTCAACAGGTGCACCACGTGCAAGTGATAATAAAATCTCTGTCCCCAATTTTAGAAAAATCTTACCTGTTTACAGGAAAGGTTCAAAATGGCCGCCTTCCCGCCCGATGCACAAAGATACTCGCCGGCGCATATCGCTCCGCACAGCTCGTAGCATTTGTTGTGTAACAGTGCTAAATGCGGCTTCAATTCGTAATTTCATTTCTTGCTCTGTTTCGCACTCGATTGCGTACACAGTATTTTTAGGTATCAACGCTCACGGTACAACTCCCGGGCAGCGCTCAAATTGCCTTCTAATGCTCCTACTCAAAGCATCATCTCGTAATACTCTTCGTTACTCAGAGCCATTACTACACAACACAATCACTATCACACACAACTTGACACAATTCACAAATTAACACACTATACAACTATTTAGCTACCTCACTGCACAAAGCAAAGTATGCAACTGAACTGACCTGTGACCTCGCTAAATGATTTTAAATAGAATTCTAGGAAACTTCAAACGGCGACCGACGCCGACCGACACTTCATGCGGCATCGCTTGATGCGAAACAGAGACAGAGGCTTTTCACAGGCGCGCATTATTTGTACCTATTTGATGTCGATGACCGAAGCAGCTGATTTTAGCTAGTGTTGTTTAAACAAGTGTGTATTTTATTCGGTAATAATGTTTTTTTTTATGAACTTTTTTTTCTTCTCTGGCGGTCGCCTAATATCGAAACGGGTTCTGGTCGACCAGCTGATGGGGCTGGCTTCGGGTTGATATAACCCTTACGTAACACCCGGTACATAAAATACTTGTTAATAAATACTAGAAAAACACCTACCACTCTGAAATAAATATTTGCAAATTATACAAATATTAAGCCCAACCGACAGCGTCACCGTAGTCAAATTCAACTATAAACCAAAAACTAGAATAAATATTTCTTTATACTTTTCTTTGGTACTACGTCTAAATTAACATAATTATAGTCATAATCGAAGTTACGAGTACAAGAACCAAACAAAACTTTATAATAACTAGTGGTTAAAATTGAACTGAAAATAAAATAATGGGTATTTGTGATTTTATTAATAGCTATTTCACACGGAAAGTTAAAAGTAAAGAAATCTGATTTGTACCGTAGATAACATGTATTTGAGTCAATAATTTCTATACTTAATTAAATGTTACGGCGCCATATTAAGTTCAAACGAAATAGGGTAGCCTAGTTTTTACCCAAAGCTAAATTAATTTTTTTTATGTTGTACATGGGGCACACTAAAAGTTTTGCACTTCTAGCTAATCGGAACTATTTGAATTTCGAATGTTATATTTTTTTAAACATTGCAACCTTCTTAGTAATAAAAAAAAAACAATGTACGGGAAATCATTTGTCAATTGTTTTTATCACACATCAAAGTTCTACGTATGCAACGAATATGGAATTAAGTCGAAAAGATTTTAGAGCGATTATTTTTTATGATTTTAAAAGTTCTCTCTCTCGGCAAGACTGTGCCGCTCGTCTTCAAAATGCTTTTGGGAGAGAAGCACCTTGTTTGAGCACCGTGAGGCGATGGTTTGCTGAATTTGAGAGAGGTCGAGTTTCTTTACATGACGAATTTCGTGAAGGGCAGCCTTCAACTGCCGTCAACGAAAATAATGTGGCTACTGTTAAGCGGTTAATTGAAGAAAACCCGCGGATTACCTATGAGACAATTCGCGGACCATTGGGGATTGGTATGAGTCAAATCCAGAAAATTTTACACGAAGAATTGAAAGTTCGGAAACTACTTTGTTGTCGTTTGATCCCTCATGAACTGACAGCGGAGCAGAAGCGGGCTCGCGTGGAATGGTGCTCACAGATGCTACTGAAGTACGACCACGGACGTTCTAATGCTGTTTATGACATTGTCATAGGAGATGAAACGTGGATTTATTGTTTTGAACCCAAAAAATACAGCAATCTTGTGAATGGGTGTTTGAAAATGAGAACAAGCCAACAAAAGTGAGGCAGGCGATGAACGTTGGTAAAAAAATGATCGCGTTTTTTTTTCTCAGCTACGGGTCCCATCTGTACAATTCCACTTGAAGATCAAAAGAGTGTTAATGCCGAGTGGTATTCTACCATTTGTTTACCCAGGGTGTTAGAAAGAAAAGTTCGCGAAAGTCGACCCAAAAGCCGCGTTCTCCTACATCATGACAACGCTTCTTCACACACGGCCAACAAAACAAAGTCATTTTTATTAATGTGTACAAAGTTTATAATGTGTACAAAACGCGAAAGTTTAAAGAAGTATAAAGTCATTTTAGCTTCCGAAAAAGTACAACTCGTCACCCATCCTCCGCATAGCCCCGACCTAGCACCCTGTGATTTCTGTATTTTCCCCATAATCAAAGATTTGATGAGAGGTTTCACTTTTACCAACTCCGAAGAGGCAGTGATAGCGTTCAATCAGCACGTAGAAAACATGCCTTCAGATCTGTGGTCCTCCGGTTTTAAAAAATGGTTCGATCGCATGAAAAAATGTTTAAATGTAAAGGAGAGTATTTAGAAAAGCAATAAACATAATATTTTGGTTTTAACATGTTATTTTTTTAAGTTACGCAAAACTTATAGTGTGAAAAAAAATTAAGAAATTAAAAGTCTTTTAAATATACTTATTTAACACTATGTAACCTAACTAAATAATTAGGTCTTTACCTATGAAATTGCCGTTTTGTATGAAAAAAATTTAACGATTTCTTTTTCATGTATTTTTTATTTGTATTAATCGAAGTAAGCACCCATGCAATCAATGCATCTTTACCAACGCAGCGGCAGTTCATTGATGCCCTTCTTAAAGAAATCAGTTGGACAACAAATTCTTTAAAGGTATTTTGTACTGCCTCTCCGGTATTGAATTTATTTCCCGCCAAGAAGTTATCCAAATTCTGGAAAAAGTAGTAGTCTGTAGGCTCAAGGTCTGGTGAGTATGGCGGATGACGGAGAGCTTCCAACCCCAGTTCTTGCAACTTGGAGACCGTCTGCTGTGCAGTATGAGGTCGGGCATTGTCGTGCAGGAGCAGCGGAGACGAGCGATTGACCAATGCTGGTTGGAGATGTGCCAGCTTCTCCATCATTGTGTTTAGTACTTCACAGTACACATCTGCAGTAATACTCACCCCGTTTGGTAAGAAGCTGTGATGAATCACAACGGCGCTAGACCACCAAACAGTGACCGTCACTTTTCTAGGGGTAAGCTTTCGTTTAGGGCATTGTTTAGGTGCTGAACCAGGATCCAACCAACTTGCTGAGCACTTGCGGTTATCAAACAGAATCCATTTTTCATCGCCAGTAACAATGCGGATCAAAATTCCTTCATTTGTGTGTCTGTTGAGCAAAACAAGGCATGTCTCGACGCGTACTTCGCACTGAAGATCATTGTTCGTGGGGCACCCATTTGTCAAGATTTTTTTCCCTTGGCAATTTCATAGGTAAAGACCTATTATAAAAAAAATGATTTTTCGAAAGTATCACGTTATTGAAGCAAAGAGGTGATGTGACTTAGGTCGCGTAACTGAAGAGGCTGTGTGGTCAAAACCATATCGCCTCTTCATCATTTTAAATATGAAGAGGCCACGGCCTCTTTTTAAAACATCACAATTCCTCACAACATCTCTCGTAACATAAATCCAACAATTTTGCCGGATAAAATTGGAGATTAAAAACCAATATTTCACTTATGAAATCTAAATTAAAAAATATAAATCCCTACGGTATGCGTGGGATATATTCTACACGGTTCAAGGGCGACAGTTCAGAGTGAAGGGACGAAGCGTAAAATTATGAAACACGTGTAATGTTTACACGTCCTCTCTTAAGACCATCATAATCCGAACACGATGAAAAAAACAAACGAATCGAAATTTGAATTTCGAACTTTATGCTTTTTTTTGCATCACAATGCCATTATTGCTCCGTTTCTATTTGTCGTTTGTGTTGTTAAGAAGAAGAAGAAAGAAGATATATAAAGTCAGAGGTTCACTATTTTAGTTTCGGTAACCATAATAATATAAACTTAAGATGATAGCCTCCGATCTTATAATTTGAAGTCCGTAATTTATTACAAATCCAAAAACAATACAATGGCGGCTGGTTCCTGTAAACTAGGAAGTTACTTAATATATTTTACGGCTATAACCACCTTACAATTAAAAATAAGGAGATTAGTGAAAATATACCAATATTTTGGTGCCGGCAAAGGCGCCGTGTGTACCGCACTGCGGCGTGCTGCGTCACGGCTGCGGTGACGACGCGGGACGTAGCGACGATTTCCAATTTAGAATTGTCATAAATTTAAAAAATTCGCTCGTTTTATTAGTTAGAGGTTAGTCTATGGTCTAAAGTCCATTTTACTTTCACTTACATTCTAAAGTGGAAGTGTTGTGGTCGTGTAATAAATCTGATTTGAGTTTCTCATGATACCTGAGCTCTCCGGCACGGGAAAAGTTATGTCAATGAGCATTTCCATCAGCTGTGCCACTATTAAAATACACCTTCGTGCTTGAGCGAAATCGGTCAAATTGTTTAGACTTTAAGATTTAATCCATACATACATTTTCCAGAAATCAGTTTTTGACACAGGAGAGTTCAGGGATCATGGGAAACTTAAAATCTCGAAATCGATTTTTCACATGATCACAATAATTTCACTTATACCTAGAATATAGTAAAAGTAAAAAAAAGTAAATATTTTAGTAATATTTCTTTTTTTTTCTATTCTCACGTTGAAACAACAATGGTACAAAAAAATAAATTTATACTAGTTGGTCCCGACTATCTACTTACCCGAACAGACCCCTTACTCCTGATGAGTTATTGTTTCGACTCACGAAAATCTAAAGGTCAAGTATTGTGTAAGAAAATGTGTCTAACGATATCAGCTACAACGGAAATAGCAGTCAGACTTAATGATACTGAATCAAATGATTCCACGATACGATTTAAAGAACATTGTTCTATGTCTGTATAATATAAGAGAAAAAGTGTTTGTAATATTGAAATCAATATGTAGATAGGTACTAATATAATATTATGAAGAGAGTAGACCTAAATAGGTCTACTCTATATTATATTATATTATAGAATATTATTTTAGTTTTAACTACTACAAACAAATGTTTGTAGTAGTTAAAACTAAAATAATATTCTCTACTTAAATAAAATATCAAAAGTCACATACCCAGATAAGAAGTCTCTCCGTATCTATATTATAAGTAAAAAGTACTCTTTGGAATCCGAGAGTGCGAGTCGTTTATGTTTCTACTTTACAATTCTAATTTTGAAAAATCGATCGAAATAATTTTCGTTTCACGAAAAATTTAAAAGTCGAAGCAAATTGTCTGCTCATTTCCAATAATTTTTTTTTTAATTAGAGAGATACGTCACTTCAATTGGGATGGTTTTTGTTATAAATATACACGCTATTTTACATTGAGTGCATAGATCTTACCTCAACTACAAGTGGTGCACCTGCAGGTCAACATACACGGCTCTGGCTTACATATAAGGTTAGCGGCAATAAGCTCGCACGCTGTTACGCGGGACAAATATGCTACATATTTGCTAAATGTAGGCGTTTAATATACCTCGAGGTATAAGTACATACTATTTCCCCAATGGGGTAAGCCCCATTGGGGAAATAGTTTGTAAGTATTCTTATAACATTTACTCTCTTTATCATTCTTCTTAATACATGGTAAATACTCTTAAATTCTCGGACTTTCTATTTTTTTTTATATTTTATATTTATTTCTATTCTATTTAGAGGCATGTAACATTTTTGTCCTGGCTGTGGGACTTTTGGTTTGAATTACAGAGTGGTTTTGAATATTCTGTACACACACACATACCCATATCACGCCTATATCATCGAAGGGGTAGGCAGAGGTGCATTACACGCCCAACATTTGCCAATATTTTAATCCCACGTAATAGGGGGCTAGCCTATTGCCGTAACCGGGCACATTTAAAATGGGTTATGTCCAAAATGGCCGAATGATTTTTAATAAAAAGAAACAGCTATAATCCTATGTAATTTTGAAAAAATTTAAGCCCTTGTTGCCTTGCGATGAAATTTTGATGAAAGGCAACAAAATCTTACGTGCCAGCTGCTATGGCACAGCCAATTAAAGTCCTCGGCGTCTCGGTCTCGGAATAAATACGTGGGACCGACAAAATTACTGTCAAATTGTGGGTAGGCAGAGGTGCATTACACAATGCACCTCTGCCTACCCCGTCGGGAATATAGGCGTGATATTTGTCTGTCTGTCTTAGTAAATACAACTTAAACTAGGTCACGGGAATAATAAACTTTATCATCACGTGGCAATCAGCTGTCGGCAAGTCGCGTGGGAGGCCACGAAAATAAACCCGACGAGACGTGGGCGTACTAGGTTCAAGGCCCAACAACGTTATAAGCGTGGGATGAATATTTACCCCTTATAAGCTATAAATAACGCCAGGTTTTGACTTTTCAACAACACATTATTTACAACTAATTAACTCATTACTGCGGAACCCGTGGCTCTACTTGTGTGGCTTTTTTATTATAAACTTATGAAAATACGATTATTGTTTTTATTGCTATAAGTACTTTTTATCACTCGACGTTTCGGCTCTGTTGCAAGAGCCTTCACAGGTTGACTTAATTTTTTCCGTTCCCCAAAAATCCGGAATTAAAAGTATTATAATTTCTTGTTACAGGTATTTAGCAATCTGTGTACAAGAAGTGGTGGAGCAACAATATTTTTATTATACATCGAGGAACACTTGTGCCAAGTTTCGTAGAGATGTTATAATAATGTGGCCGCCAGCTCGGAATTCACATACAGCCAAATCCCTCAGCCAATCTTTTCTAATTGCCGACCAAAAACCTTAGGCTTTAATAGGGGTTGTTTTAATGCCCGTCAGCAAACAATAATAGCCAAACACAACACTTTCTTTTTCACATTCTCATATTTATGAACTTCACCCAATCGCCAGCTGTCGGCGACGGCGATGTGACTATGACCTTGTACGTATGTACTAACTAGGTATGCAGTGCATGCTGCTGTTGCAAAAAACTGAGCGAAGTGTTAAATTTTCGAACGACAACGATTTATTTTTTTATGTTCTTTTTTTTGTTCTTAACCACCCTCACGCCACACGTTATCACTGTGGTAAGTTTGAAGGAGATCGGTTCAGGCGTTTAGGAGGAGTATGCGGACAAACGAAATATGAGTCGCCTATGATCCTTTGCACGACTTATGTCCAAAAAGAAAAATGTACAATCACATAACAATACCCAACTAGAGAAACGCCTAATCTGAAATATGTCCAAATATAAATACGTCAAACTGTAAAAACTACCAAATATAGAAAAGTCTAACTAGAAATTCGGCCAGATATAAAAATATCCAACCAGAAATTTGACAAACTAAGTTAATGTCCAATATAGCAAATATCATAGGTGTGTATTTATCTTTTTAGATACTGGCCACTTGTGTTCAAATTCAAATCACAAAATCTGAAATTTCATCAAATTTCATCAACCCACGGCCTCCCTAACAAGGCGAATGTTCTGATCAGTGATCTACAATGACCAATAATTGGTCATCGTAGCTCAGTATAAATATGTTTTTGTGGTTAGTATTTCTATCTAAATATTTATGATTCGAAGAAGCAAATCCATTGCTTTCAAAGGAAACTACACGGTTTAAAACGGTTTCTCCGTTATTAAGGCTTATTCAAATATAGGCGGTATTCGCTACCGTCTACGGCAGAGAAATCCGAGTATATGCGGTAATACTACTGTTCACACCAAAGCGGATTTCTTTATCCTTGTGGGTAGAATATCGCGTGAGTTTTGTTCACGAAAATATGAACTTTTCCGCAGTTAGTCATTTCTGTGTGGCCAAAGAATATACACGTCAGTCACGCTGTAATAAGGTATTTGATATTTTTAATTGGACATAATTATTATTTGACTTTTATTTAATTGGTCATTTTTATTATTGGAAATTTGTATTATTGGACATTTGTATTAATGGACATTTTTATTATTGGACATTTTTATTGTAGGTACATTTTTATTATTGGATATTTTTATTGTAGGACATTTTAATTATTGGACATTGGCCGTGTACATTTTTCCTTTTGGACATAAGTCGTGCAAAGGATACATACTTTTACACACTGTTTTGTTTAGAGACAATTTTCATCATCCGTTGAAAGACATTTATAGCCCGATTTGCAACATTTATTGTACCTATTGTAGCCGATCTGTAATTTTTCTATGAGTCTAATTACACACGATTTTTTACAAATAACGTTTTCTTTTAATCTAAAATAATGTAAAAATAAACCGAAGTGGAAACTGGCGGGATTACATGTGATTAGGTACGTCTGTATTGTTTAAAAAAAATGTAAGTGGCTCCATAAATGGGTTTATAATATTACTCTGACTACCCACTTGCGTGCTTATAATGTTTGTAGAGGCATTTGTGTGTTGTTTCGATGGACTTTTACGTGCTTATTTACTACTCACAATTCTGACAGAGTCAATCATAACGGAAACGTGAAATTTAAATTCATGTTATTATACGTAGTATGCTATATGTGAAAGAAACGTCCTTGTATAGCACATAAATTGTGCCTTCACATCAAATCGCAAAAATAAGAATTCAATGCCCGACCAATAATTATATACATAAAATATATAAACGTTAAATTGATATATTTCAGTATTTGAAAGCAATAAGTTTGCTTTGACTGTTCTTAAATGAAAGGGGAATGGTCTGACCATCTGATCTACGATGACTAATGTTGGTCATCGTAGCTCAGTGGTCAGACCAGGGAAAGGCCGTGGGTTCGAGTCCGGCCGATGAAATTTCAGTTTTTGTGATTTATATCTTAATATTTAACGTTAAATTGTTTCAAAATTCGGGCACTCTTACGTACATTTATGAAATACATAACACAGAGACAGTGTATACGTATTATTGTTCGTGACTGTACTGCGTATTGCAAATGACCTTGATATACCCAAAATCTGAACAGTGCCGTATTATCGTTTGATTGACTGAGTTACAAGTAGGGGGACCTATGACAAGGTCACATATTAGGACATTAGTGGAACATTCAGTTGGTCTTATTTGTACTAATACTTGTGATACCGAGCGAGCGAAGCTACCAGAACCTACTAGGTTTCCTCATGAAAGAAACCTTACACGCCAAATGTCATTGGTTCGTGAGAGAATTTTTGCGTATCAATAAAATCTAAATCTAATTGGAAAATAAATAATTTCCTAACAAAGTCCAAACAATAAACTCAATAAACTCCCTACAAAAGAAGGCATCGCTGATACAAAACCAACGATATAAACAGTTCATTTAGTTAAGCACCCGGAAAACACTTCAAAATTCTAAACATTTTCTACTCTGTAGAACAAAACCACTGCGTATTCCGGTCACGTACTGGGAACAGACTTAGTTCGGAAACTTCGTGTTCCAAACTTTACTCTGTATGAAACAAACCAAGCAAAAATATACTAATAGGTAGTTATGGAGTTTCATATGAACTGCAAAAAATAACTAATCGGTAGTTAATTAACTTTATGGGCTTCATAACAGTGGCGCTTTGCCTGTCATGCATGTGTCCACTCGCATACTTGTCAATGTCAATGTTAAATTAATTAGCGATCCGCGTACGTCCAGCCTACGAGACAAAAAAGCACGTCACTGCCATCTAATATAGAAATGGGGAATGTACCTCCCCTTAGCTCTCGAGAACTGCTTATACTCCAATGATGGTTGACCCCTCTATGGATAGCCCTCGATCTGGAGGCAAGCCAAAAAATCGAAAATTTGACCTAGCCCTAAGGGGTCAAAAGTTATAGGCCAAAACCTATGGCGTGGTGCGGTGCGAAGCACCACGCAAGACACCGTACTAGTGAGACAAGAAAAGTGCTCTAACGCTAAGGGTAGCCTTAGCGTGGATATGTTCGTCACGTTACACATCTCCTGGCCACAAGTCATCGTCACCTACATTCAGTGCATCTGATTATAAACCAGACAAATAAACCTAGGCTCGCCTCCTATTGCGTGGGAATCAAATGAGTGAGTGACGAACTTGTCAAATGGTTACCATTAGACAAGTAAAGTCACTGTATCCTGCCAAATATACCTAAATATTCCTGAAATGGGATGAAGATCTCTTACATCACATATACGTGAACACCTCTTCACATTTCCTGGTTAACAAACTAACGTGCAAATAACATAATAAACGCCCCTGTCCACCCCTTTTGAATTCAAGAAGCAGTGCAGAAAACAACCTTGTGTTTACTTGAATTATTTATTGTCGGCAATAACATTGCATACTTGACCGCGATAATGTTCGAATGACTATTGTTTGGTTGTGCTTCAATTATATTGCTTCTACGGAAGTCACGGCCCACTGCTCATAAATACGATTCAATTATAGAATATATTATCCGAGAGCTCGCTGCCTTTTTAGATATCGGAAAACGTTTGATCGATTCTTCTCATGAACAGAAGTCGAGTTCTTTTCTGTCTCAGAAAATTAGTATTTCAAACATTCTGGGAACGTTCCCAGTCAGCAAATACGTGGATGATTTTATAAAATATTGTATTTATGGTTTTGTTTATGAGAATATATATTATGAAATTATTTTAACCCACCTGCTGAGACAAGGCTTGGTAAATATACCCAAAGGACCTTACTACACAGGACCAGTTCAAAATGACTAGCGAAATGTTAACGTTATAAACACCTCTGCCTACCCCTTCGGAGATAAAGAAGTGATTTGATAAGAGTAAGCTTTTAAGAACCACGCTGTCTGATAAAAGGCCTTGGAGTTATACTCGTAATAAAACTACGTAATATAAAGCCAACCGTGCCACGTCAGAAAATAATGTTCGCGTTTCTATAAATATAATTTATAATATGAAATATTTATTAAATATATTGTATAATTATTTTTATGATTGTTTTTGATATTGGTATTCTAATTTAGTACTGCTTACTAAGATGTGGTGTTAAATTGTACTTAAAGTGTCGGAGGATGCCGTGAGGCGGAGCTGGTCAATAAAAATTAAATAAAAACCAATAGAAAGCACAAGTGTTTTTGTCCAATATATGTAACAAATTCCACCAAGTGCCATCAATCGACAGTATAAAATATTCTAAAGTACACGTCAGCAGGTACAATGTCTGACTTTGGACCCCGAGGATGGTAATAAGGCCCCTTTATTTCCATGCAATGATATTATACCTTTACTAAATAGGGCAGATATATAACGGCTGGTTTTTAAAGTGAGAATTTTAAGTTGAGTGTTTGTTGACTAAAAATGTCAAAATTGTTACGTAAAATGTCAAAATTTGTTCCTGAATTATGACATTTTGCGTGCTTAACTTAAAATTCTCAATTCAAAAACCGGCCGAAACCGCTGCATCACATTTTGAGTGTCAGTTATTATCAACGTAAAATACAAAACGCAGCGACCAAAAGGCTGAAAAGCAGATGCAGCTTTCTCCGTACTACTCCTGCCAGCTACACCGACGCTTCTAAGGCAAGAGTAAGTCTATGGCAAGACGGTTTCTCGATGCCCATTTTCATCCCGCAGGGAGAGAAACTACCTCACGGACACAAACTCCCCTGGCCAACCTGGAAGGCGCTTAATAGACTGCGGTCTCAGGTTGGCCGATCCAAAGACAATCAATCCAGATGGGGATACATATACTCTAGTGAGAGTCAATATGATTGTGGTCTGGCACTTCAAACCATTAACCACATGCTCTCGTGTCCGGGTTGCCCGGAGCCGTGTAATTTAGAGGACCTTTACGAGGCCAGGCCAAATGCGATACGCGTCGCAGAGCACTGGGCCAAGGCGATTTTATAAAAATTATAAGTGTTGTCCATCGACACGAAAAGAAGAACGTAAAATACCCAATACTATAATATCATTGGTGCCATCTAATATAACTACATACTACGAGTATAAAGGCTACTGTGTTATATCAGAAAATAAGGTAAAAGTAATTGGCAATCCCAAAAGCAAACATGAGGTATTCTGTAGTAATTTTGCCGAGCTTAGAAGCAAATATGAAATTCTTGTGCTAGACGACATCTCACAGATGACGTAAAGCTTTTGATCACATCTTTCATCCGAACATCTCCGCCTTTGTTTTGTTAACGAAATTACTAGGTGGCCATATTGATTATAAATATGACGTCATATTTCGGTGTAATTCCGGCCTATACGGTTATCACTTTTTTTTTTTTTTTTTTTTTTTTTTTATATTTGGTTCGCCAAATTGACGCCGCCCGCCTGGTGGTAAGTCGTGACGACGTCTAGCGATTGTGGGCCACTCTCACAGCACACATTACTATTGAGAGTGGCCCTCAACTTGACGACCTACTGATGTGCCTCTTCACGCTCCGCTTAAAGAACCCAGGATTATATGTGGGAGGAAACACGTGCACAGGCAGGGCGTTCCAGGCCACTATCGTTCGGCAGAAAAACGAACGTTTAAAACGCTCGGTTCTCGCGAACATTCTATCCACTGTGTGGGAGTAGCAACTCTACCCGGCACGCGTTGTTCGGGATCGGAAGGAAGAGGGTGGGATCAGATTGAAGAGCTCTTCAGAACACTCGCCGTGGTAAATACGGTAGAATCCGGCCAAGGAAGCTATTGTTCGGCGCTGAGCTAGCGGCTCAAGGCTTCCCGTTACCTCCGGACAACCTATAATACGGATAGCCCGTCGCTGCATAGCGTCGAGAGCGTCCAGCAGACACTTCGGGGAGCCGTCCCAGAGGTGAGAGCAGTATTCGACGCAGGGTCTAATCTGCGTCTTGTACAGCAGACACCTCTGGTCCGGTGTAAAGAATCTCTTTACCTTATTCACTATTCCTAGTTTCCGCGAAGCTAGCCCTATACATCTTTCGATGTACCTAGTTTTTATTATTGAGCTCTCGACGAACGTCTATGCCAAGGATGTCAAGGTTATCCTTCATTGGTAATAATGCATTCTGAAGA